>APFE031488039.1:0-19638 GCA_000404065.3 Pinus taeda | reverse complement strand
ATACATACATACATACATACATACATACATACATATATAGAGACACACACACACACACACATATAAGTGCACTTGTGTAATGTTATCAATTAAACGATATCAATCACGTAATCCTACGTTGAACATAGGTACATAACGTTGTATGTTATAACATTTCAACAATACTTAATAGCTTATGAAATCTACAAGCTAATATATCTCAAGCATTATCAAACCTGAAAACTTATAATGGTATTGGGTTAGGTAAATGAAAATTAATTCTTTATTTTTTTTCTTTTATGTTGAGTAATGAGTTTTCACATGGAGATGTGACAAGTGGTATGAGAGCCAGGTTGCAAAGATGTGACCTTTGGGTTAGTAATAAAATAATAACAATTGTGATGTTCCTAGAGAGGGCGTGAAGAGGAGGCAATATGAGGAGAGCAAGATTCACACTAGTAAGACTTGTGATGGGAGCAGTTTCAACACCCTTTCCAGAAACTAATCCGGAAATGTGGGTGCATTTGGGAGAAGAATCATGGACCACTAACGTTGCTATACTAGAGATAGTTCAAGAGTTGAATGAAATGGCCAGATTACGAGCTGAAAATGAAAGTTTGATGCAAGAACAAAAAAAAATTATGAAAAGTTTTTCTCGCAGGCAAAACCAACGACAACCCATTCCTAGTCCAGAGCAAGAAAATATGATGGGAAATAAAGAGATAAGGGATGAAAACACGGAAACGGAAGGTGACCAAGAAAATCAGGAAGAGGAATTAGATAATGTTTCAGATCATAATAAGCACAAAAGATAAAAGAATGAGTTGCAGGGAGAATTAAAAAAAATTAAGCCTCCAACCTATGATGGAAAACAAGAGGAGGTTGATGAAGCTTGACTTATTAATATGAACAAATGCTTCCAATTGTATCAGCATTATCATAATCTAAAGGATTGACTAGAAATTTGTCAACTACATGGAAAAACCACCTTATGGTGGGAAGCTGTGAAAATAATATGTGGAATCAATGAGCAAAATGTGACTTGGGAAAAATTTCAGGAACATTTTAAGGACAAGTACCTAACTGAAAGATTTTATGATGAAAAAGAGAAGGAATTTAATGACCTTTGGCGGGGAAAATTGGCCATGTACGAATTGATAACAAAATTTACATATTTTCTATGATATGTTCCTTATATACGTGAGGAAAAGGCAAAGGTCCAACGATTTATTAGCAGTCTGTCTGCATTCATGAAGGAGTTTTTAAAGTTTGACAATCCGAAAAATATGGACGAAGTGATAAGGAAGATGTGTATATGTTATCAACAGAATAAATAGAAAGGAGATGAAGGAAAAAGGTGGACTTAGAAGAAGAGATCTAAGTTTTCACAAGGTGCTAAAGGAAATAAGTCTACAAATCCTAAAGGGCCTTGCAAAAATCCGCAAAACCAAAATGCTAATAAAATCCAGCAAAGATTCAAATTGGAAAATGAACTAAAACACAATGAACAATCAGATAAAATTGGAATGGAACCAATGACAAGATCTCTAGTGCAACGTTGGGGATGTGGGGGACTGCCTTACGTTAAGAATTGTCCTCATCATAAGGGGACCAAACATGTGGCACAAATTCAAGAAGCATACAATTTAGGAAAAGTGGTAAGGAGTTTACCTAGAATTAACACTACTCTAGAAGATCACCACGCTGAGTACCAACCCACTATGGTAGACTTTGAAGGTAAGAGTTTTAAACAAACTGTGTCTATTTTGATTGATCCAAGAGATATTTTGAGTTATATAAGCCCAAAAGTAGTAGAAAATTGTTGTTTGCAAATGATTAAATTTAAGAATCCATGGTTGGTGCAACTGGACATGAGGGCTAAGAGAATGGTGATAGCTAAGGTCAATAACTACCACATGGAGCTCGCGAGATAATCGATTGTTGTAGATTTGAATGTCCTACCTTTAGGATCTTATGATGTACTAATATGTATGGATTGGCTTGAAAGACATTGGCCCCTCATCAATTGTAAAGATAAAACTATTAATTCTGTAAATGAAAAATGAATAAGATGGTAAATTCAAGGAGTGAAAAGACCCCTAAAATTAAGACTGATAACTGCTTCCCAGTTGGCAAAATGCATTCAGAAAGGGTATCAAATTTAAGCGGTGCAAGTAGGATATACCAATTCAAAAGAGAAAACTGTCACCTTGGAAAATATACCTATTGTACAAAATTTTCCTGATGTTTTTCCTGAAGATATTCCTGGATTGACCCTAAGTCGAGATATAGATTTTACAATTGAACTAGTTCTTGGGGCTGTTCCAGTATCCTGAGAACCTTATCGGATGAGTGTGCTGGAATTAAAAAAACTTAAAATGCAATTACAAGAATTATTAGATGAAAATAACATTCACCCAAGTGTGTCACCTTTGGGAGCTCCTGTACATTTCGTGAAGAATAAGGATGGAACTTTGCAATTGTGTATTGATTATCAATAGTTAAATAAATTGACTATTAAGAATAAGTACCCTTTACCCCATATTGATGAGTTGTTTGATCAGGTAAAGGGGGATACAATATTTTCTAAGATTGACCTTCGTTCAGGTTACCATCAAATAATAATAAAAGAAGAATATGTATATAAAGCAACCTTTAGGAATCATTACGGGAACTATGAATTTGTTGTCTTGCTGTTTGGGATGACTAATGCCCCAACAACTTTTATGTGTCTTATGAACACTATTTTTCATCAATATTTAGATAAGTTTGTATTTATTTTTATTGATGATATACTGGTATATTCCTGAAACATGGAAGAGCACAAGGAACATTTGTGGATCGCTTTGCAAACATTAAGGGAACACCATATGTATGCAAAATACAACATGTATGATTTATTTAAAGAAAAAATTTAGTACTTAGGACATGTCATAACTAAGAATGGAATTGTTGTGGACCCGGAAAAAATAAAAACCATAATGGAATGGCCAATTCCGAAAAATGTGGCTTATATAAGGTCATTTATGGGATTGGATGGATACTATAGAAGGTTTGTTCAATGATTTTCCAAAGTAGCATATCCCATTACCTCCTTGCAGAAAAAAGGAAGAATATTCAAGTGGACATTCGAGTGTTAATACAATATTGACCGATTGAAACACGTTTTTACTACTGCCCCTATTTTAAGCATTGCAGACCCAAACAAGGAATATGTTGTCTGCAACAATGCTTGTAAGGATGGAGTAGGGAAAGTGCTAATGAAAGAGTGTAGAGATATAGAATATGAATCTTAGAATATAAAGGAGCATGAGAAAAAATACTCAACCTATGATCCAGAACTAACTGCAGTAATCCATGCATTAAAAACGTGGCAACATTATTTATTAGGAAATAAATTTTTACTGATGACAAGTCATCATAATTTTAACTAACTATTTTAAACAACCTACTTTGAATGCTTTAAATGCATGTCGGGTTTCCTTTATGAGTGACTTTGATTTTGAAATTAAACATTTAAAAGGAAAAGAAAATTGGGTAGCAGATGCATTAAGTGGAAGCTAAACTGTGTCCTAGAGATTTCATTCAGTGAAGTTAAAACTGCTTTCAAGGAGCATATTAAAGAAGCTACTCAAAGAGATCCTAAACACAATTTTTTATGGTAGCATGACCAAAGTACAAACATTAGTGAACAAAAATTAGGATATGAGATAAATAAGGAAAAAAATGTTGATTTATCTAGGCAAACATTATTTTCCTAATCAACAAAGTATCAAGCAATTAATTCTAGATGAATACCACAGAATTCCTTATGCAACTCACCCTAGCTATTAGAAACTAATCACTGGATTAAGAAAAGGGTACTTTTGGCCATGTATGAAAAAATAAGTGATAGATTATTTAGCTCGTTGTTTGGAATTCTAGCAGGTAAAAACAAAGCACCAACATCCTGCTGGATTGCTCCACCCATTGTCTATTCCAGAATGAAAGTGGGAGATCATTTCAATTGACTTTATTAGATTCTTACGTAATACCAAGAAGAAAAGTGACTCGATAATGGTAGTAGTAGATAAATTGAGTAAATTTTCCCATTTTATTCCAATACAATCTACCTTTAATATTGTTCAAATTACTATCATATTTATGAAAGATATATTTAGACTGCATGGAATACAAAAGACAATAATTTCAGATAGAGACGTAAAATTTACATCTGCATTCTGGAAAGCATTGTTTGAAGGTTTAGGCACTTAGATACATTTTAGCATGACATACGATCCTCATACGGATGGGAAAACAGAGTGAGTAAACCAAATAATTGAAGATATGTTAAGAATGTATGTGATGCAACAACTGCTTAAGTGTGAAGACTACATACATTTGGTGGAGTTCGCTTACAATAAAAGCTATCATGCATCCTTGTGGATGAGCCCATTCGAAGTTTTATATGGTCGCAGTGCAGAACACCTTTGAATTAGGGAGGCCCTGAAGATAAATTAATGCTAGGTCCCGATATGTTTAAAGAAATGGAGAATGCAGTAAAGAAAGTAAGGATGAAATTGAAGGCTGCTCAAGATAGGGAGAAAATTTATGTTGATAAGAAAGAAAGTTTCCAAAAATTTCAGATCGGGGACCACATATATGTATGAGTGAAGCCCAAGAAAATTACTTTCCAATGGGGAGTTTGTGCCAAGCTAGCACCCTAGTTCTATGGTCCTTTTAAAAATTTGGCTCGAATCGGGCCTATAGCGTATCAACTAGCCTTACCTAGCTATATACACGTGCATAATGTCTTTCATGTTTATATGTTAAAAAAATACATGTATGATCCCCACCATATAATTAGTTGGCAAGATATACAAGGAACATATGTAACAATAATTACATTAAATTTATTTTTTTATTTACTATTATTTTTTAAAGATGGAGGAGGAATTGATAGATTTCTCGATGACTATCTATGTTGGTCGAGACAGACGACAAATTCATGGTCGAGCCCCTACACATATCAATTAGAGAGAAGTAACACTGTGGAAGCGAGTTATCATCCAAGGTAAAGTGTAATTGAAACACTTTAACCCAAAAGAGGCTAGTTGGGAAGATGAAAAAATTATGAAGGAAGCATATTCGGGTTTGTTTGACAGTGTCCAACATCAGGACAATCTTTAATCTAAGGGGGTAGAGATGTGACATTTCTTAGTAATTTGTAAATATTAATTATCCATAATAAAAGATATGATACTATTACTTAGGTTTAGGGAAGGTCCGATGACAAACTGGAAACTTTAAATTTTTGTTTGATTAATAAATTATGTCATTAAGTTGTGCATAAGTGGCGAAATCTTGGAAAGAATGCCAATTGTGTCTCACTTGTCAATTGGGTAGATAGTTATGGTCTGTTGGTTACTGCCATAGATTGTCCTTGAGAATTAATTTTTAAAAGATGGGAACCAAAAGGGTAATAGGTACCTGAGGTAACCAAACAAGGTAGAAAAAGACGAAGCTGTAACAAACACTGTGTTTTCAATCCCTGTTGAAGGGTCAGACAGATTTATGCAAGCTAGATGGACTAAGTTTGGTTAGGACTAGATAGTCATAGAAGAACTAGCTGCATGTTGTTACAAACTACCCTGCTTGTGAGAAGAGCACAAGGGGAGATTCAGTCTGTGACTGATCTCGTGCTTGGGAGGAAACAACATTGCTTTCTGGAAGGTGGAGTGGATACTTGTGCATACTAGTGAGGCAAAAGATAAGTACTATATGGCTGAGTTGTGTAAGCGATAAAGAAGATATATACACAAAGAGTGTTATACAAAAGTTAATGGAATAGTAATACATAAGTGTGAATATTCTGTATGCAAATTTGCACGACTTGAGTCCTGTTTCGTAACTCTTATTAATGATAAGTAAGAACAAACCAATTACTATTCCATATGGAACCAGTTGAACAATAGAATTTGATAATGACTCAAGAAAAGAAATAAGTTATCCTAGTTAATTAAAAAAAAGAAGTAGAAAACTAAAATAATGGTAAGTGTTACAAGATTATTTATAAGGAGCTTAGATAGAAAACCAACAGATAATTGGGTTAGCCTTCTAGCCTAGCCTGGATAACAGCCTAGCTAGATGGTAGTTCCATTGTCTCGTATATTAGACAAAGAATGTAGTTGAAAGTAAACATTCAGAAAAATAAGTATTGTAGGAAACATACAATTATAATCGAAAGTAAGGGTACATAACATATTAACCTACATTAATCAAAATCTATTCTCTATCGAACCTAGAACTACATGAATAATTTACATATGCAAGAAGTATAAGATAATAATAGCTGTAACATTAATTAACATTGTCAAAGTATAGTCAAAATCGACCTTCTTTTACAATATTTCTACAAATAGCTACCATCATAGCACTGTTAACAATTATAAATTTTACTGTAAATATATTACAAGCCATAAGGTTAAATGACCGACAAAAATCATATGAAAAGAGGGTTTGACCCATACACGATTTTCTCCCATTATTATACATTAACTGGCTTGTGAAAATGCAATGTAACAAACAAAATTATGTAGTAGGCCACAAGACTAAGAAACTCGAAGTCTAACAGATTTGATGCAACATCTAAGCTGGAACTCAAATAAATATCTCAAGCTTGAATGACCACTTTGGCATTGTTTTTAACAAAATAAAAATCCTTTCTTATCATATCACGATGAGCCTCTTGGTAGAAGGTTTGAAAATACCTAGAAAACACAGAAGTAGAGCAACCCTTAGCATATTTCCTAGTAATTTGATGGTCATAAATGGAGTAAGAAAGTGGAATACCTGCACAAATCATAAGAAGGTGTTAGAAGGGGGTTCCTTGAACTGTAATAAAACCATAAATACATATAATTGACAAATTTCTGTAGATAACATGGGATATCAAGGGGAAAATTGAACATAACTGTATAATTTCTAGAGAAGGGTATCGAGGGTTACCTAAAATTGGCTTTGTTCCGCTGGAACCATCAGATCGCCTTCTACGCATGACATCTAGAACCAAGCCACTATTTGACTTTGTTACACATCAGAAAATCTGAATCCAGATGAGAAAAGGAAATTCCTTAAGTTATCAGGCAACAACAAGAAGGAACCTTCAAATTCCTAAGCTACATCTTTAAACTCCGCCATTCTAGACTACCTGAAGTAGTTTCAGTAGGAAAGGGTGGAAAATTACCATGGCAATGACTGCAACCCTTAGACAGAGAAGCATACTGAAACCCTATATTGAACAACGTTTATGAACCCTGGGCAGTGCCAGTCAGGTAGGTAGTTACCTTGACCCAGCTCAAGGAAACCTCCACTGTCAGATGACAAACTGGAATCTTTAATTTTTTGTTTGATTAATAAATTATGTCATTAAGTTGTGCAGAAGTGGTGACATCTTGGAAATAATTCCAATTATGTCTCACATGTCAGTTGGGTAGATAGTTATGGTCAAGTAGTTACTGCCATAACTTCTCATTGAGAATTAATTATCAAAAATTGGAACCAAAAGGATAATAGGTACCTGAGGTAACCACATAAGGAAGAAAAAGATGAAGTTGTAACAAAGACTGTGTTTTCAATCTGTGCTAAAGGGTTGGACGGATTTATGCTAGCTAGTTGGACTAATTCTGGTTAGGACTAGATAGTCGCAGAACAACTAGTTGCATGTTGTTACATACTACCCTTCTTGTGAGAAGAGCACGAGAGGAGATTCGGTCTGTGACTGATCTCACGGTTGGGAGGAAATGACATTTTTTTTTGGAAGGTGGGGCAAATACTTGTGCAGAATAGCGAGGCAATAGATAAGTACTATATGACTCAGTTGTGTAACTAATAAAGAAGATATATATCTATATATAGATATACAAAAGTTAATGGGATAGAAATACATAGGTGTGAATATTATGTATGAAAATTTGCAGGACTTGAGTCCTCCTTTGTAGATGTTATTAATGGTCAGTAAGGACAAACCAATTACTATTCCATATGGAACCAATTCAAAAATAGAATTTGATAATGACTTAAGCAAAGAAATAAGTTATCCTATTTAATTAAAAAAAATAAGTAGCAAACTAAAAGAATGGCAAGGGTTACAAGATTTTTTACAAGGAACTTAGATAGAAAACCAACAGAGATCTGGGTTAATATTTTTGCCTAGATTGGATAACGACCTAGTTGGAAGACAGTCCCATTGTCTCATATATTAGACCGAGCATGTAGTTGAAAATAACCCTTTAGAAAAATAAGTATTCTAGGCAATTTACAGTTGTAATCAAAAGTAAGGGTGCATTACATATTAAGCTACATTAACCACAACTACAGGAATAGAAAGAAACTAATAATATACGAGACTGTTAAGGAATAATTTACACCTGCAAGAAGTATAAGATAAAAATAACTGTAACATTAATTAACCTCGGCCAAGTACAATCAAAATCGACCTTCTTTTATAGTATTTATACAAATAGCTACCATCGTATCACTGTTAACAACTATAAATTTTATTGTTAACATATTACAAGTTGTAAGGTTAAATGATCGACGCAAATCATATGAAAAGAGGGTTTGACCCGTAGACATTTTTCTCCCATTATTATACACTAACAAGCCGTGAAAATGCAAGGTAATAAACAAAATTACATAGTGGGCCACAAGACTAAGAAACCCGAATTCTAAGAGATTTGATGCGAGAGTCTAAGCCAGAACTCAGATAAATATATTAGGCTCAAATGACCAATTTGGCATTGTTTTTAACAAAATAAAAATCTTGTCTTATCATATCACAATGAGCCTCCTAGTAGAAGGTCTAAAAATGCCTAGAAAACATATAAGCATAACAACCCTGAGAATATTTCCTGGTAATCTGATGGTCATAAGTGGAGTAAAAAAGTGGAATACCTGCAAGGATAATAAGAAGGTGTTACAAGGACTTACCATGAACTGTAAGAAAACCATAAATACATATAATTGACAAATTTTCATAAATAACACGAGATATCAAGGGGAAGCTTGAACAAAACTGTAGAATTTCCAGAGAAGAATAACAAGGGTTCCCTGAAATTGACTTCCTTCTGCTGGAACCATGGGGTCACCTTCTATGCATGACATCTGGAACCAAGGCACTACTCGGCTTTGTTGCACATCAGCAAATAGGAACCCAGATGAGAAAAGGATTTTCTTTAAGTTATTACACAAGAACAACGAGGAACCTTAAAATTCCTAAGCTACATCTTTACACTATGCCATTCTAGACTACTTGAAGTAGTTTAAGCAATAAAGGGTGGAAAATTACCATGGAAATGACTGCGACCCTTAGAGAGAGAATCATCCTGAAACCCTATAGTGAATGAGGTGAATGAACCTTGGGTAGTGCCAGTTGGGCAGGTACTTACCTTGACCCAACTCAAGGAAACCCCCACCGTCAGATGAGAATCTGTGTCCTGGACCTTTGATGAGATCTAGCTCCCAAGACAGGGACATGTATAAGAATTAGAGCATGTTGTCTAGAAGTTTCCAGTACATGCATTTACTGGAGATTAATGTAAGTAAGGTGGATTAGTAGTTCATTCAAGAATGTATATATAAATGTACTGGTGAAATATTATTAATTAAACGATATAAATAACGTTATCCTAAGTTGAACATAGGTGCATAAAGTTGTATGTTGTAACATTTAAACAATACTTAATAACTTATGAAATCTACAAGCCAATCTATCTCAAGAATTATAAACTTGAAAACTTATAATGGTATTGGGTTAGGTATAGGCAAATTAATTCTTTAATTCTTTGGTTTTTGCTTTTTTGTTTTCTTTTGTTTTTATTATTATATTGATTATAATGTGTTTTCACATGGAAATGTGACACTAGGGGCTTCTTTAACTTTTCACTTATAATTTTCCCTATGTTTGAAAAATTTTCTTAATCTCCCTTTTGAACTTTGAATCTTTCAACAAAACAATTATTTTATGTTTATTATTCAAGAAAATTTCCACATTTCTCGCTAAAACAATTATTATTATTATTATTATTATTGAGGCCAATATTTTTATTAAATTGTTGTTAAGCAATTTTTTTGTTCATTTTTTTTTTTTTTTTTCTTTTCAGTTTTTGTTTTTAATATTTCTTTTAGTTGTGATCTAATTGATCTATGTTTTGAAGGTTTTTTAGCCATATTTTCTAGTCAAATTTTCTTGAAATTAGGAATTTGTTGGAATTAATCTCTAAATTATGTACAATCCAAGTTCCCCAAGAATTTTTATGAGTGACTAATTCGTTTACACATTTGAAAATATATTTAAATAACAAATAAGCATGATTTGACAACATATTGTTTGACAAACTTTTGACTAAAAGCTCTAAAAAATAGAATATTTTGATAACACGTTTATTTTATTTCGACCTTTATCTCACCTCCCTTTAACATTAATATATTTTATTTTAATACAATTATTACTCATGTTTTAATCATCACACTAGTTAGTTATTTTATTGTTATTATTTTTAGTTTATTAAGCAAACACTCTTCACATTCTTTTAATATCGGTTAGCAAACTTTATTCTAGAAGAATTTTAATAAAGACTTAGTCAGCCTAATATATAAAATTATTGTTGTCTTGCCATTTGGGATGACTAATGCCCCAACAACTTTTATGTGTCTTATGAACACTATTTTTCATCAATATTTAGATAAGTTTGTATTTATTTTTATTGATGATATACTAGTATATTTCCGAAACATGGAAGAGCACAAGGAACATTTGTGGATCATTTTGCAGACATTAAGGGAACACTAGATGTATGCAAAATACAACAAGTGATTTCTTTAAAGAACAAGTTCAGTACTTAGGGCATGTCATAACTAAGAATGGAATTGTTGTGGACCTGGAAAAAATAAAAACCATAATGGAATGGCCAATTTCGAAATATGTGGCTGATATAAGGTCGTTTATGGGACTAGGTGGATACTATAGAAGGTTTATTGAATGATTTTCCAAGGTAGCATATCCCATTACCTCCTTGCAGAAAAAAGGAAGAATCTTCAAGTGGACATCCGAGTGTTAATATAGTTTTGACCGATTGAATAACTTTCTTACTACTACCCCTATTTTAAGCATTGCAGACCTAGACAAGGAATATGTTGTCTGCAATGATGCTCATAAGGAGGAAGTAGGGGAAGTACTACTGAAAAAGGGTAGAGTTATAGAATATGAATCTCAGAAGCTAAAGGAGCATGAGCAAAAATACTCTGCCTAAGATCTGGAACTAATTGCAGTAATCCACGCATTAAAAATGTGGCGACATTATTTATTAGGAAATAAATTTTTATTGATGACAAGTCATCACAATTTAAGTAACTATTTTAAACAACCTACTTTGAATGCTCGACATGCACATCGGGTTTCCTTTATGAGTGAGTTTGATTTTGAAATTAAACATTTAAAAGGAAAAGAAAATTAGGTAGCAGATGCATTACGTCAGAAGTTAAACTGTGTCTCAGATATTTCATTCAGTGAAGTTCAAACTACTTTCAAGGAACATATTAAAGAAGCTACTCAAAGAGATCCTGAACACAATTTTTTATGGCAGAAGGCCCAAATTCCAAACAATAGTGAACAACAATTAGGATATGACATAAATAAGGAAAAAATGTTGATTTATCTAGGCAAACATTATGTTCATGATCAACAAAGTATCAAGCAATTAATTCTAGATGAATACCACATAATTCCTTATGCAACTCACCCTGACTATTAGAAACTAATCACTGGATTAAGAAAAGGGTACTTCTGGCCATGTATGAAAAAATAAGTGGCAGATTATTTAGCCCCTTGTTCGAAATGCCAGCAGGTAAAAACAGAGCACCAACATCCGCTGGATTGCTCCACCCATTGTCTATTCCAGAATGGAAGTGGGAGATCATTTCAATTGACTTTATTACAGGCTTACTTAATACCAAGAAGCAAAATGACTCAATAATGGTAGTAGTAGATAAATTGAGTAAATTTTCCCATTTCACTCCAGTACAATCTACCTTTAAGATTGTTCAAATTACTATCATCTTTATGAAATATATATTTAGACTTCATGGAATACAAAAGGAAATAATTTCAGATAGAGACATAAAATTTACATCTGCGTTTTGGAAAGCATTGTTTGAAGGTTTAGGCACTTAGATACATTTTAGCTTGACATACCATCCTCAGAAGGATGGGCAAGCAGAGCAAGTAAATGAAATAATTGACGATATGCTAAGAATGTATGTGATTCAACAACTGCCTGAGTGTGAAGACTACATACAATTGTTGGAATTCGCTTACAATAAAAGCTATCATGCGTCCTTGTGGATGAGCCCATTCGAAGTTTTATGTGGTCGCACGTGCAGAACACCTTTGAATTAGGGAGGCCTCGAAGATAAATTAATGCTAGGTCCCGATATGTTGAAAGAAATGGAGAATGCAGTGAATAAAGTAAGGATGAACTTGAAGGTTACTCAAGATAGGGAGAAAATTTATGCTGATAAGAAACAAAGTTTTCGAGAATTTTAGCTTGGGGACCATGTATATGTAAGAGTGAGGCCCAAGAAAATTACTTTGCAATGAGGACGTTATGCCAAGTTAGCACCCTAGTTCTATGGTCCTTTTAAAATTTTGGCTTGAATTGGGCCTATAGCGTATCAACTAGCCTTACCTACTTATATACACATGCATAATGTCTTTCATGTTTATGTGTTAAAAAAATACATAAATGATCCCTACCATATAATCAGTTGGCAGGATATACAGGTAACTTATGTAACAATAAGTACATTATATGTATTTTTTTATTTACTATTATTGTTATCTATGTAAACCTTGCAACGGAAACTAAAGCTGTTATCCGTTTCGTAGAGATAGCAAAAAAGTGACCAGATTTTGAAAAGGGGTGATGCAGAACACGCATGTTTCTTTTACAGCATAGTTTTTGGCACTTTAATTTTTTTATGTACATTACGTTTTAGAATGGTAGTGATTTTCATGGTGATTTAGAAAAGTGGGTATTCTGCATCAGACCCTTTTTTTAAAAGACCTATTTTTTGACTTTAAATTTTCTAATGTATGAAATGTAAATAATTATTTTGTAAATTTAATAATTTTTGAAATGGTCATTTCCTTCATATTTTCTTGTTTTTTATTTTTATTTTAATTTTTTTGTAGTGAGGATTTCATTATTTTGCATTTTTAAATTAGACGGTCGATATTTTGAATTTTCGATATTCTACATATTTATACATCCTTAATTAATTTTTCAATCCACAAGAAATAATTGCTTCTAAAAATCAATATTTTTTAACAATGGACATAAAAATAACCATTTTTAACATAAATATAACTAAAAAACTACACGTTTTGATATTTTTTTGCTAGAATTGACATGTCAAAATTACAATTTATTTATGAAAAATTTAACTAAAAATGGTTAAATAATAGTTTTTTTCTTTTTTTATGAATTTCATGTCAAAAAAATAATAATAATCACTTTTTTTTTCAAAAAATAATCATTAACTTAAAAATTAATGCGAAAATCACATCTTAGAAATATTGAACGCATAACAACCTTAATTGGGTGTTTATTCTTCTCATAAAATGTCAAAGTCAAAACATTGCAAAGCTTTATTTCCAAGCATAACTTAAATTTAATCAACAATGTCACGTAATCCAAACTCTTCGTCCTCTAGGGTTTCATCATTGTCTTCTTCCACAATAGTTTCTGCTTCCTTTTGCTCATTTTCCTCTTCTAAAGGATCTTTGCTATCTGCGAATCTCCCAATGTATGTCTTTCCAAACATTCCATGTAATAGTGGTTGGGGTTCCTTTGCCTTTTTTGCCACACGTGATTCACTAAAGTCCCCTTTCTTCAACCCAATTTATTGCATTGCATCTAGAAGAAATTGAAGAGCATTAATTCTTTGTTGAATGAAATTGCACTGTATTGGATCTTTTTCAGTTGCAATGCAATTTCTTCCTTTTTGAAGGCAACATGCTAGTGTTGTACCTAATTATCAAGCACAAAAGAAATAATGAAATAAATTAGTACAATGACATATAAATTAATAAATAACATATTGAAATTCAATTCCATATAATAAAACTTACCTGAGCCAGAAAATAAATCCAAAACCCAATCTCCTTCATTTGACTGTCGCAAAGACATGGCTAAATCGAGCTCCTATATAAGATTGGGTTACATTGTTTAAGTGCTCAAACGGCTCGACCGAGCTCTTAAAAAGGGCTCAATTGAGCAATCATTTTTTCCACCCAAACATGCCATCTCTTGCCAAAAAGTGTAACCTAGCTCCATGCTTTCACCATTATAGATTATGAATTTCTAACAATCTATATCCTAATTATTATTATTATCCATGTTTAAGGTTATAGCCAAGCCAGACACCAAATTGGTGTATGAAACCCCCTTGTTTATGGGACAAGAGACCCACCTCCATGCAACGATTTGATTATTGTCTACGAAGGAATACCTACTCTGACCCCTTCTCGGTTTTGAACCTATGACCTCTTAGGAGGAAACACATGCTCTTAACCATTAGGCACTTGACCTGAGATGCCTCATGTTTAAATCTAATGTTATAGGAGCATTTTCTTAAGAACTCTATCCAATAATTGGACCTCACACACTCTACTGACCTCTAATTTCAGTTCTGTGGCATTTCAAAGTTTACCCTCCAAAACTCATTTAAGGCCATAAATCACACTTAATATTGGTTTACTATATTTGTGAAATTTATAATTCTTTATAAGTAATCATTTAGTTTGGGTTGTTGTTTCTAAAAGGGTATGGCCCAAAGCTTAATTATGCCCAATGTCACTTCATAATCTAATGATATATAAGAAAGATCTCTTCCACTTGAATTAATAAGACAATATAAACCTCACATACTCAAAACAAACCTATTGAAAACCAATTTGACTCAATAGACCTAATCAAAACAAACATACAAGAGAATGTAAAAATGAACATTTTATCATGAAAGGCTGAAATGTTTAGAAATTTTCTTGAATAACTATTTCAAATACCATTTAAGAAAAGATGGTAATGCAAGCACATAGAACCAATAAATAAGATTTCAAAGATGCAAGAGAATGTTATTGCCTAGGGGACAAATCTCTAGTCTCTCTACAAACAAGCTACACCAAAACCATAAAAAAAATAAGTAAGTTATTAAACCTTCCTAATTTTAGTTTATTAAGCATAGGTCACTATGTGTTAAATATCATAGTCTAAAAATAAAATAAGTAACTTGCACCTCAAACTTACATTGAAAAGAAACATTAATACAAATGATCCAATTTCAATTGAGAACAATAGTTTATTATAAGGAAAACAAAAAAGAACAAACCCTTCTAATTCTAATTGAAACAAAGAGAAAACTTCAATATAAAAAAATCAACACCCATATTTAGATACATTATCACCACATCTCTTTGACTACAAATCAAGCACTCGAGAAAATTTTTAATATAAAAACCTGAGCATCCATAAATAGAAACATCAACACCCCATCTTTTTGAGTAAAAATCAAGCACTCCTCTTTGTACACTAAAAAGGAGGGATGAATCAATCTATCTTGGTTTATGAGGAGCAATGAAAGGAATTTTTTTTTTTTATAATCTTTTAGTTTAGATTGACTAAATAAAAAGGTCTAATAACTAATCATTTAGTTTGGGTTGTTGTTTCTAAAATGGTATGGCCCAAACCTTAATTATGTCCAATGTCACTTCATAATCTAGTGATATGTAAGAAAGATCTTTTCCACTTGAATTAATAAGACACTAGAAACTTCACATACTCAAAAAAAACCTATTGAAAACCAATTTGATTCAATAGAACTAATCAAAACAAACATATAAGAGAATGTAAAAATGAACTTTTGAGTATACTCAAATCTTGAAATTTGTGATCCCAATTCATAATTCTTTATTTATTTCTATCTCATCTTACGTTAATTATTTTAGCAAAAGAAAAAGACACCTACATTTCTATCTTATTCGGAGTTCATTATTTTGGAAAAAAGAAAGAAACCTATGTGTTCATCTAGAACATGGAGAAGAGGTAAACCATGTTAGATTGTCTCTTTTTATTTCACAATACACACCAATATCCGCTCTTTTTCACTTGCCAAGATTATTTAGCATCAAAAAATATCTGACAATAGAAGATTGGAAAATATTGTGTCATACACAATGATTGGAAAATATTGTGTCATACCCAATGAAAAACAGGATGGGAAGAAAACAAATAGATGTGGTAGATCCATGGGTGAAAAAGAAAAGTCATAAATACTAAACATATTGCAGATTTTTATAATTGCTTGCAAACTTGGCATAGATGCCTAAGCTATGCATCGTGAATAAGAGATTTGGATATGTTATAATTCTGAGGAGAGGAGATAGATCACATATCAAACCAAATTTGATATGAAACTTTATTGGTTAATCTTAGTGTGGTTTTTGTTGAGAATGAATACTATGGTTTTTGTTGAGAAGGAATACCATGAAGATTGTTAGAAATAACCAAACAATGTAATCTAATCAACTTTTATGGATTGATTATTCATTTATATCTTAGTGAGAGTTAATTATTCAAAAAAACAAAAGAAAGAAAGAAATACGTTATGGATTGATTATTCATTTATATCTTAGTAAGAGTTAATTATTCCAAAAAAACAGAAGGAAAAAAGAAAGAGGGACCTACATATTCATTGAGAAGAAATCGTTGAGTTTGATTCTTCACTTTTTCTTCTGCCATATTTGATACATGCACGCACGCACTAGTAACTATTTTGTTTGTTCCATGCATTTTAATGTTGCCTGTGCCGGGGCAAGGTGGAGGAAGAGGAGCAGCAGCAACTAGAAGAAGAGTTTGTAGAGTAGTCCATCCATTCACCTTATTACATAAAAATAGATGAATATTCACCATAAGTAATAAATTTTATTACATGAAACTCATTTAACGTTTTCTTTCTCAATCAATAACTTCTTTAGAAACATCTTTTAAACTTGTACATTAATTTCTCTTTAAACCATATTTTCATGTACAATTAGTCATATAACCCTACCAATTGGTTTAAAACTTATATCTCCATTCCATTTACTCTTTGCAATTCCCTTTCGCAGATAATGAACACTTCATTCTTATCTTCACTATACAATGTTGGACTTGACTTACATTATTCAATTTTCAACCTTTATAATGGCTCAAAATTATCCTATTTAATTTGATAAAGAAATATTTTGATATCCATCTACAAAACATTGTGTTGCATTGCTATAAAAAAGCTCAACGACATACATCAACCTCTATTATTTATTAAATCATAGTGTGCCTATCAAAATGTAATATTATTTCCTACCCCTTGTTCAAGGGAAAGAGTTGATATTGATAAGTAAAACTCAATTCACATCATATTGCGAGATAGATGTTCCAAGCCGTTTTGATCAACATGGTGAAGGGATTCCAAGGAGAGCGTATCAGGTTGTATGTTCGAGGGATCATCCTTGGCTACAAAAGGTCAAAATCAAACCAGTACCCAAATACTTCTCTGATTCAAATTGAAGGAGTCAATACACTAGAGGAAGTGGATTGGTATCTGGGAAAAAGGATGGCCTATATTTACAAGGCGAAAACCAAGAAAGGGGGAACTAATTACAGGTGTATTTGGGGCAAAGTAACAAGGCCACATGGTAACAATGGTGTTGTTAGGGAAAAATTTAGAACAAATTTGCCACCAAAGTCCATGGGAGGGAGAGTGAGAGTATTTATGTACGCCAGCAGCATATGAGGTTGCTATCACTACTTGGCCTACAAACTCTGGGATGTTTCATATTTTAGTTTTGTTTCGATATGAGAGGCCTATTGTTGATGAAGCCATTGATTTATGAGAATTTTTTTCCTTCACAGGAAGATGTGATGCAAATTTAACTTTTTTTTCCTATAATATTTACGTCTTTTGTTATTTTATTTTTACCTACATTAGAACTATGAAATCATGATTTTGACAATATGAGTACTGCTAGCTGTTTGGTGTAGACATCTACACATGTTATGCACTACTCTTTAAAATTTTCAGTTCATTAAAATAGATCAAAACTGAAATTTTCAAAGAAGCCTCTAGCGGCAAACTGAAAATTAGGGCACTCTCACAGGAATATGGCGAAAACATTCCAGATCGAAGCAATCTATTTTAAATCAGACTATGAATATGGATTAACATATGAATAGACAAGCCCGCTGTAAACCCTTGGCATATGCTAACTTCAAGCCCTTTTAGATAATAAAATATATTCTCTGAAATACCTAGAGAAAAGGGCAGAAGATTTCCAGAGGTTTCAAAAATCAGAAATTTTGAAAAAGACTGTGCATCACAACAATACAACAAATTAAATATTACTTGGCCATCATCTTGGTGATAAAATCTTCATAGCAGATGTTTCCATTGGAATCGACCTTAATTTCTCGAATCCACTCATCAAATTTCGACGGCTCCAACGTCTCCCTGATGCTAGTAAGAATATGACGGAGTTCCCTGGCAGAAATCTTTCCGGTGCCCTCTTTATCGATGGCTTGAAAGGCATCCCTGAGATGAACATGGAAGCTTCCTCCCTTCAAGTTCCATTTCATCACGTCCCGCATTGGAGCAAACTGCTCCTCACTCCAGATCAAAACTGAAATTTTACTGAAAAACTATTTTGTTTGTTCCTGCCAAAATTAATTAACATCAAAATTCCCTCTGAAATCCGCTTAATATCATACTTAATATCATATTGGATGCCCAGTAAGCATTGTTTGGAGCGATTCATAGCAGATGGGGCCATTCTGAGAATCTTCGGGTGGTAATTGTTCTGCCACCGCCCGGCCACCAGTGGTGGTGGCAGGGCAGTGTCGGGGCAATTCTGAGAATCGCCCCACCACCCGATGATTCTCAGAATTGCCTTAGTTCATTAAAATAGATCAAAACTGAAATTTTCAAAGAAGCCGTCAGCGACAAATTGAAAATTAGGGCACTCTCACAGGATATGGCGAAAACATCCTAGATCGAAGTAAACCCTTGGCATATGCTAACTTCAAGTTAGATAATATATGAATAGACAAGCCCACTGTAAACCCTTGGCATATGCTAACTTCAAGCCCTTTTAGATGATAAAATATATTCTCCGAATTTCCTAGAGGAAAGGGAGCAAGATTTCCAGAGGTTTCAAAAATCAAAAATTTTGAAAAAGAGTGTGCATCACAACAATACAGCAAATTAAATATTACTTTGTCATCATATTGGTGATAAAATCTTCATAGTAGATGTTTCCATTCAACTTACCAATAACTCATTATATTTTAAACCTCTTAGGTTCATTTTCATTTTAAATTTTCCATTTAGAAATATCGAACCATTCTTATGCTTCATTTTCAGCAAACTGAGATATTAATAACAAACCTCTTCTGATTATTTAAATTTCTCATTCAGACGTATTGAACTATATTTAATTCGGTTCTTATACTTCATTTTTAACCTAGGTTTGAAAATTTTAAATATAAGGTATTGTTATTTAAAACAGGAATTTCTTTTACACTCATC
>APFE031488035.1:0-14883 GCA_000404065.3 Pinus taeda | reverse complement strand
GTAACTCAATATCTATGCGATTTATGATGACTTCAGGTAATCAATCACTAATAAAGATTAATTGATCAATTTACAAAAGTGAAGCATGAAAAAGTATTACCTCAAACAAAGTAATATAAAACATATCGCATATCATAATAACATTAATTGCCAGCATACATGTTCAAGATATCAATTCTAGAATTACTCATAAGTGATATAAATGCAAAATTGAATGGACAGTCACATATACAACAATATTGAATCAAAATACTATTAAATTGCCTAACATGAAACAAAATGACATAGATATAAGTACCATATGTATTTGAACGTGCTACTAAAGTAATAGTCTGGTTCATTCCATTTTATTTCTGAAAAATCCGAAAAAGATACAGAAATGCGAGTACTTTTGAAGTCTCCTTATAAAAAAAAGTTTGAACCTTGATCCTCTCTCTAAAAAAAATAAATTAAGAAGTGAAAAAGTGCTCTCTTCTTCAATCCAATTTTTAATACAAATTCAGGAACCCTTCTTAAATTACATGAAAGGGTCTTTATAGTGAAAATAAAAACAAACTATTCGTGAAAGATGATTGGAGTGGTTGTAATAGCCTCTCCAAAATTATAGGATTTCATGACAAAAATAGAATTGTAAATAACTTCAAAAGATGCATTGCATCTATCATTCCTCTTGTGGCTTTAGTTGACAAATCTTGGGCATTGTTTGGACTTCTGGTGGATGACTTATCTTGGCATGCAATTGACCTGTGTACACTGCATCCGAGATTTTAGGTATCATGCGATCGACTACATCCACAAGAAATTTGACCATCATTTTTTGGCTATGCAGTTTAACCAAATAGATCCAATGTGTAGCCCAATTGAGGCCTTTTAATTTTTTGAGTTTTTCTTCTCTGGTGTTCGAATCTTGCTTCCATTATTTTTCCAATTCTTTTACCTTGGAAATATTTTCAGGAGTGCACTCAAAAATTAATTTGGCGCTCTGTAAATTATCATTTATCAACTGAATGACAATATTCCTTTCTACTCTGGCCCTTGAAGTTTCTCTTTCTGCTTTGATCAGCTGTGTCTCCCACTCTAAGAACAATATCTCTTCATGAGACTCTTCAATCACTGGTAATTTAGTATCCCTTCCCTTTTCTGTGTTTTTCCAAGAGATATAATCAGTAATCTTGTCATCTACTTCCTCGAATTCCAATCTAGAATTCACTGCTTGATCTACCAATGTGTTGGTTTTGATGCAAAATGGATGAATGGGGGATATCTTTTAGTAGAGTTGGGTTAGCTATTGAGATAAAAAGTTGTTTATTGCTAGGGCTTCCTTTATAAACTCTCCAACTTTAGGATTTTCTTTGGACTGCTCTATCAAGAGTTTTAGCTGCCTTATTGGCTCATCCTTAGCTTTAATCTCTTCATGATGTGCTAGTTTCAGTTGTTCGCACTCTTGGGATAGCTGTTGCTGTCTTTCAATTGCCTACTGATTGATCCTCTATTTCTCGACCTTTAGCTGATCTTCAAGTTGTTTAATATTTTGATCTTTTTCCTTGATCAATAGATTAACGTCAACCGCTTTATCGATCATGGCAGTTGTGTATGCACCTGCGAACTGAGATAATTTGGTCAAGTCTTCAAAGGGATCAGCTTCTAAATCTTTCCAAATGACATTCATGTATTCATCTTGAGAGACGGTTTCCAATAATTGGTCTATTTTCCTCTTCTTCCTCTGCCTTTTGACTACACCCCTATTTTTAGGGCTATAAAACAAATCCAATGGTGGGATTTCCTCAATACTCAATATAATCTCTAATGAAGGATTCTTACCGATCATTTCAACTTCCCTCGCAGTTGAAACCTTCCTGGATGCCTTTTCAACCACAAGATCGTGAACTATGGGTTGTTGTGCTAAGGGAGATTACGACGTGATAATAGTTTGGGTATCACTTTGACCCTTAGTCTAAAGGTCAAATTGTTCCCATTCTTTGATCAACATTGCATGAATGTGAGCATCAATGTCCAACTGTTCACTGGCTTTCTCGGTTGTCTCGGCTTCACCTGAAATTTTCTCTATGTCCTGCTCTGTGATTTTCTCTGTTTGATGGATGACCAGTGTAGTGTTTAATAAGTCCAGTGGTACTAACTCAAGCCTCTGTACCCTGTACTAATTGAATTGGTCCATTTTTCCCAATCCCAGCTTGATCTTAGCGAGATGGCTCACTTGCACAAATGTCTCTGCTGATATGAAGAATTCATCAAATTCACCTTTTTCATGGATGAATTGCTTAACCTTTACCTGAGTAGTAAAATTATAAGCCACTTTATTTGGGTCATATTGTCTTCTGGGAATAACAGCTAGGTTCAGACCCCTTATTTTCTCAGCTTCATCTTGTGCATGCTTGTAGTCATGCAACGAATAGATACCACATCAGATTAGAAAGATGGGCCATAACTGTTTCTTGTTGTCTTTGAGATTTTTTGTAAGGCCCTTTTCAACTGTTTGATAGGTTATTTCTAGCCAGTAATTTATTCGGGACATATAGAGGAAGGACATGTGGATCAATGATACTACCATAAACCCTAATGTATGTAAACAATTCTTCCCCAAACCAACTGCCAATTGAAGTTAGATTGATGCTAGCTTCTTTAGACAGCCGAGGGGCTAGTCTGTTAAAGATGGCCTGATGAATGGGTAGGATGAAGCCATGGCAAATTTTGTAAAAATGTTTCTTATATTTCTTTTGCCACAGGTATTTATGGTAAATATGGATAGGGGTTGGGTCTTGCATATTCCATTTCCATCCCATGATAGGAAAATCAGAGTTAAAACAAATGGTGTCAACTATATATGCACTCATATAAAATGGCGGAACCACTCAGGTGGTAACAAACTTGTTCTTCCTATAATCAAGTATTTGGATAGCAATTTTATCTGATAGAATGGTTGCCCAATCCATCACATAAGAATTCATATCCGCTTCTCTTAATGGAACCATTTCGATGTAAAACTTAGTGAAATTGGGGCTTCCAAATAATCTACACATCATTGCGGCAACATACAAATATGGAGACGCTAGAGAGTCCAAAGAATACATACCAGATTACTCGTGCTTGTGTTTGTTAGGTAAATTCCTCCATTGTTTGATGGGGTCAGACTCTACTTCATTTTCCTTCGTTGAAACTTCAAGGAATGATTTGTCGTAGCACTTCTAAGGCTCTGGTAGATGATACATTTTCTTCAAATCCTCGGGTTTGAAGGACCCAAATATTCTCCCATCAGATGTGAAGACTGTTCGATCTGTTATGTTGATACCTTCAACTGCCGATTTTACCATGTCATTGTATGGCAAAATCTTTGCGCAGGCCACCATTCAGTGAAGGAAGGAATCAACTAAATCACTAAGTGTATTCTTTGACTCTGCAAGTCTGTCAGCCATTGCATGTCCTTCTGTTATCTTTGGGTTTTCCTTTTCCAAGATATCATATATTCCTTCCCATGAAATCTTCCCATAGTCTTGGCATGTCGTAACTAAGATTAACACAACCTTTTTTGTTCCCTCGGCTACTGCAGGGGAAGCTTTAATCTTTCGGGCCTTCTTTGTCATTTTGGCTTGCTGCATACTTCCAGATTCAAACTGCAATTATATGAAACATAAAAGAGCGATAAACTTAAAACCTTCAGAGTGGTTAATGTTTGAACGGATAGTGGTGATAATAGTACAGTCGAAGATCAGGGCAGGAGCATTTGGTGCAAATGATTTCGTATTAGGAATTGATATTAACATGTAAGACGAAATCTTTGAAGGACCGAAGTCATCACTATTCTTAATGATTCATCATATTGAATGACATCAAACTTAAATGCTTTAATAAATAGATCACATCGCATTCTTCCCAAGGCCTAATTAGAATGCGTGCCATCAATCTGCTGATTTTGTAATGAGCAATTTCAATATATATTATTTTAATATTCTGAGAGCCATCGCATATCCCAAATCGAGAGGTGTAAGCACCATGTTCTAAAATCCTTTAGAATTTATGCGATTGCGATGCATGATGACTTGGAAGAAAGAGTTGGGGAAATCCTTATTTTCCTGCCCACATAATGTTTTCTTTCTATTATCACTTTATTTATTTTTAACATTGCATCACATTCCCCTGAAGTGAGTCTTATCTATTTCTACTAGCATTGCGATATGCGATCAATACACATCGCAACGCATGTTTTCAAGTGTGGCTTCATATGGTTTTTAGCGATATGCGAGATGTGAGAACCTTATCGCATCACGAAGCTTTAATGGCCCATTACAAATTATTTGTTGGAATTGACGATATCCGATATCTGATATTTTTATCGCAATTGCATGTTCACCGATGAATTATTTTAAGAAAACTAACATTTAGGATTATGCGGTAACTTTGCATTTCTACACTAATATTTAGATTGAATGATTTTGGCCTCAAGTGCATGTGATGTGTGTTGTTTTTAGAGGGTTTTTTAAGCACTTTTATTTAAAAAGTGAGAAACAAAGAAATTGATTTATATAAAAATATTTTATTGCTTTTTATAAATTAAAGGGACCATATTTCCTATTTAGCATCTAAGAATAAAATTAAGAAAATTTTGAAATGGTGGGGTTGTTGTAGAGCTCAACAGAACCCATCTCATCAAGGCTGTCCGGAAATGACAAGGTATGACATAAAAGAACCACATGCAATAACATGCATGCCAAATCTATCAAGAAATCACACATGGTAATCAATACCTACAAAGAATCTTGTTGTAGTTGCTTCATCCTGCTCTTCCTTATTCTTGCCTTCTTTTGCCTTTCTTGATCTAATGAAAAACCTGAGCAAAATATTGCCAACTGATCCTCAGAAGGCTTTTTATCAATTAGGTTTCTATTTTCCTCATTTTCCATTATTTTCCTTCAATTTTCTCCTCACATGCAACCTGTGACCTTTTACCTTCATTTTCTCCTAGTTTCCATTATTTTCATAAATAAATGTGCCAAAATGCCATTTTTTCCATTCCAAAGCCTTTGCTATTGCCTTTGCTAATTCCCTTAGCCATAATAAAGTGAATGAACACCCACTAGGATGTTTCTCCCACCATTCAGCTTGGAATACGTGTCCCATCACCGTGGCCTTATACATTTTACATGGAATTTTCACCAGGGTTGTTACAGCTTCAATGAAAATGCCAATGCCAACATGTATATCATATATCTCAATACCACGTGCATAAAGGAACTGTAGAATTATATTCCTGGATTCCTTCTTAATTTAGTCAAATGGGATTCATGATGTAAGAAAGAATATGATTTTCTCTTCTTTTCAAAACCTATCCATATGTGACTATTTTTCATATGATGTTTCAAATTTTCTTCATATGGTGCTAATACAAGTGTTGGCTTTTATTTATAAAAGAGAGAGCATATCTCTAGCTTTCCCCCAAATATTGTTACTTTCACACAATTTTATTCTCTAATAGATATTTCATATCATTAAATCACAAAATGTTTTTCCCTAATCAATATTTCATATCAGTAAAGCACAGAGTGGGCTCTGTTAGTGGTGAGATGACATTCCCAAATCTTTAGTCCTTCGGTGTATCTTTGCACCTTTAGGGGCAATTGCTAGCTTTATAGTAATTGTACACAACGATTGGCTAGACATAAGGTTACACATAATATCCTTTGCACACCTGACCCTCTCTTTATGTTGATTCGATATTGGGGAAGCGTTTTCAAACAAAAAAAAACACTAACTTAAATTAGAGCAAAATGAGACATTATTATATATTATATATATATATATATATATGTCTCTTTTTGCTCTAATTTAAGTTAGTGTTTTTTTTTGTGTTTGAAAACGCTTCCCAATATCGAATCAACATATATTAGTAATTTATTATATTTTAATTATAAGAAGATAAGGTTAACATTTATGTGATTAAATGTGATTGGAAATAACAATTTCAGCAAGTAGTTAAACTTAATAAAACATATTTAATTATTGAATATTGTATTGGTCATAATAAATGTTTAAAAGAGTTAGTTAATTGTTTTTTGGATTGGTAGGGTGAATTGCTTTTTGTTTTTTCGCTCCACTGCTTGGGCTTCCTTGTACTGGTTACATTTTAGGAAAAAGGTTAATAAGAGTCACACAATCTTAATAGATCTTTCATTGTAATTGGTATACATGTCTAATTACTTGGTAGGTATATTATGGTGACCTACAATTAGACTCAAACAAGGTAACCAAGTAATGGTTTTGATATTTACTTAAGCCATTAAGAGGGAATTTTGTTTAAGATATTTAGCTAGATAATAAATGAAAAATTATATATATATGACATTTTTCTTGTTGCATTTAGAAACAAAAGAATTCCTCTTCATGATGGAAATGTAATTGTTTGTTTTTCTATTAATTGTAGCCCACATAATATTTGCATGGTATATTTTGCTACTCCTTGGATGCTAGTGTAATTAGCAAGGTTTCTAGTAGGTGTATTGTTGTCATGAATGCATTGTTTTCCAAAGAATATATTTTTAAATCATCTACTAAGATTAAAATTTTATTTTGAACTAATGGATAAGGTTGCATAGATAGGAAGACATATCTATAAATATTTCTATCATGCAAAATATATATATATTTTTGCATTTTCATCTGGCTCATTGTTATGAATTCCAAAAGTAGACTATAGTGTATGTATATTACTTTCCTTTATTTTTATTTTTTCAAGATATTGAAGCCTTCTGTGTTATTTTTGTTTGGTAACACATTGCTAGCATGATTTCTAGAATGGATGTGCAAGACCGATACAACAGGTATCGCTTCATGAAGAAATAGTCAAGAAATGGCAATGTAATGTAAATACCTCTTCCTCGTGTTTGCTTTTGTATGCCAACATTTTGAAAATACAACCATATTATTTTTACTTTTTGTACAAATAAATATGACTGTCAGCTATGCCATGAAGGCTTCTACAAAATTGATATCACACAATCAATTTATTTTGGTTGCCATTGAAAGTCTCAAAATTATAACTTTTATAGAACCAAAAGTGTTACCTTAACAGGAAAAGGGACTACCAACATCTAATTCCTTCATTACAGAAATTTTCCAGTTTGACTGGACACACTCTCTTAGATGAATTTGACTGTGATAACAAAAAGGGCTTAAGAAAATTAAATTTGTAGTTAGTTTGAGAGAGCTTCCTTGCTTTTGGTTTTCAACAAGGGCTTTGAAATCTTACTGTTCATCTTTGTCATCGATGTGAAATTTATTTTTGTCATTGTACAAGCCAAATGTGTTATCTTCTTAACTATCCTTGGGGGTACCAAAATCCTCTAGTTTTCATCTTCCACATATACTGCAGTACCTCGCGCCACCCCCTATTTCACTTACTTTCCTCAACATTCTCTAGTTTCCCTTCCATGGTCTCAATATTTTACTCCAACCTTCCCACCTTTCTATTGCTTTCTCCAAGTCGTTTTTGTAGTTTCTTGACGTTGTTATGTGCCTGTGTTTTTCCTTGAATTTAGCTAGCTACCTTGTCAGCAATTTTCTCTACTTTATCCTCAACTGTGGCCACATTTTCTAACAAAATTAACAATTGTGTTTTCTTTCTCTTAGGATCCATTTCTGCACAAAAAAATTGGGAACAAAGGAAGAGTAATAAGTGTAGAAACAAATGAATATACTTCTCTTCAATTTAGGTCATTGTTGAAGCCTCAAATTGTCTTTGGTTCTAATATATTTTCCCTTATCTTCATCTATTCCATACTATTTTTTGACATATTTATATGTTATAATATTATTTTGGTCATTCTCAACTATAACATAAGGTATCAAACAATTTTAGCTCATAATATAGTTTTTTCTTATGAAAATGACTGAAATATTGCTATGGTTACCGATTTGTGCAATTTTCGTAGCTAATGACAATTTTTGCAACTCAACCCATGGTTAGAAAAGTTCCAAAGACTTTGAAGAAGAACGAAAGACATGAATGGATAAAAATGTCAAAGACAAGGACATCCATCTATCAGGCTTACTCAAAAGATCAATAAGCTAGAGGATTTGATCAGTCAAAGTACATGTCAACTCTGGTCTATTTGCATTCAAGGTTTTGAGGAGAATAGTTTCCACAATAGGCGAGTGTGGAAAAGCGCGACATCAATCGAACGAGAACCTAATTTAAAATTACTACTATGTAGACAAAGATCCTTCTCATGATTTTCTACATAAACATCAAACCATGAGAAATCAATTTATGTTTCAATTCAAACACCGATCTGTCACTTAGTGGACTTTCCTTTCAATTTTATTTATTTGGTTGTTAACATTTTAAGAAAATATAAATATAGCTTCGATTTGGAAGACAAGAATGATAATTAAAAGCTTTAAGTTTGTAATTTTTTTATCAAGACTTTGTTTCTATAATTACAAGTATTGTCATCCTCTTATGTTCTGATGTGTTGGTGATTAGTTCGTTGATTTGAGTTATTTGATCCTTGTGCTCAATAAGAGGGCTCCCTAAAGAGTCGTAATCTAGTAGAGATATTTAAGTTTCATTTATTTTTTAGAGATTATTTTAATTTGGTTGTAGTCAGTTATATTTTTAGTCAATCATATAAAATTTCATATTTTCTCACAACTACTTTGGTTGTGATAGGATTGAGTGCTCAAATAAAACTAAACATCACAAAAACATTTCCTTCATCGATAGTTTGTTCAAATGCTTTCAGAGCTTAGTCTTAGAATTATTTTCATGGTTGAATTAATTCTCATTAAGACAACACACACTAGTAATTTGTGGATATTTCCATTGATTGATTTTCAAGTTGATTTCATTTATTTCCACTGCTAGTAGATTAGTCAGTTGAGAGTCATTTCTTACCTATTAAATAGTATAGACTTTTAATTCTGCAAAAGTAACTTAGGCTTTCAATTTTACAAAGTAGCGTAGAATATCATAGACATTTGATTCCTCCTATTAGTATACTATTTCCATTCTACACAATTAGAATAAATAGTTAACTTCATTTTGGTAAATTAACCATTTCAATTCCTAGAGTAAATGCTTTCCTATAGTTGGTTAATCTTACAAAAAGAACATGTGCATAAGTTAGTATAGAATAGTCAAACCTCACAATTTCTTTTAAAATTTAAAATATTTAAGAAACATCCTAGCATATACAGTGCACATACACTTCACAAGCACATGAACCTTGGTTTGAGAATTTAATGACATAATTTAACTATCAATTAAATTACCCAACAATTTTTTCACCATTGCCAGGGAAGTGTATATAGGACATTATTTTTTATTTTCATATCATACTAGATGCATACATTTTCTATATGAATAATTAAAATCATATTGAAATCATTTAGGATGCATTTATAGAGAACGAGATTCTACGGGTAGATTTGTAAGTAGAGATAGAGGATGTAGTTCAATACCAACATCACCAACCACCCCCACTAGACCACATAGTGCCTCACCACCGACAGAAACTTCCAAAGAAGTTGTAGTTGAAGAACCCAAACCCCCTACTAAAGGAGCCATATTTCTCTCTTCAATAGGAGAAAAATCTTAGGGTAGGTGTTGGAAGTACCTAGTGAAGAAAAGGAGAAATTGTTTTTGATATACCATTAGTAGGAAAACTAGAGGAATAAGTTGACAACCCTATTTTTGAACCTTATATTAACGTTGAGGAATCTACAACTATAGGACAAGGGCGAGGAGAAGTACACAATGGATATGGTGGACCAAGGACAGGTGGAGGAAGAGATAAAGTAGGAAATAAAGGATGTCAAGGTGGTAGAGGTAGAAGGGGATATGATAGAGACTTTCATTAAAATGATCCTTATGGGTTTCCTATCTTAGATATAGATACCAATGCTACCATGAAAAGTATCTCACCTTCTATCCTTCCTAATTTTCATGGTTTAAGAACTTAGGATCCTGAAACATTCCTTTTTGAGTTTGAAGTATTATGCAAATCATATGACTATCGACTTGATACTCAAAAATTGAAATTATTTACAACCACTCTAAAAGATGGAGCTCTTAAATGGTTCATGGATCTAGGAACACCTTCTGTTAGAACATAGGATGATATGAAAATAATATTCCTAGAAAAACACAAATATTTTTTATGCACCATAATATTAAGGATGAAGTCTTTAAGATGGTTCAAAAAGAGGATGAAAACCTTGAAGATATCATGGAAAGGTTTGCCTACAATATCAAAAGGAATAAAATGCACAATTTATTTGAAGAGACATTAAAAACTCTTTTGTTAAAAACCATACGGGGTGAGTGGATTGTTCTTCTCAATTTAATGGGAAAAGAAGATGTGTCCCATTTGTCATTTGATGAAATTTGTGAGTTGTAAAAACACATTGCAAGAGGTAAGGAAAAAAATAGTAAGAACTAAAGAGACCCAATCATGTCAAGAGTAAGAAAATATGCTTCTAGAATAGTATGTAGAGCATAGTTAGGAAATTTTCTTAACAACTTTAAACATATATCCGTGGAAATCTTAGTGAAAAACTGGATACTTTAAGGATACAAAACAAACAAAAAGTCAAGAATGTTGCATTATCTTTTTTTTCCTAGATGTAGGAAAAATAATGCTTTAGGATAATGTCCTCTTGATATTGTTGAAATATGTGTTTTATGTGCAGAAAATCATGATACAATAGAATGTCCCTCAATACCTGGGCTTAAGGTTGTTTTCCAGGATGAAGCTAGAACAAATCAAGTCGAATCACTTTGATTTGTTGCCCCAAAGAGACCTTGATAACCTATAAAAACATGTATGGCACAAGATCCCAATGCATAATATCAATCATATGCACAACCACGAAGTAATTGGAATGCACCTATGCCTTAGAAAACATGGTCACCTCAAACCCAAAACCCATCTTGCTCACAGGGTTGGAAAAAAATTATTATGGTAGGCATCCTCAATATGCTCATTTTCAACAGTCATACCCTCAATACCAACCTTGGTAGTATCATCCTCAACCTTCAACCCAATCAACGACAATTCCAACCTCAATTTAGTATAAGTCAACCACGATGCTTTCCATCTACTCCATTTCCTCAAAACTCCAATGAACTACCTGCTCAACCACTCCTGAATCCAAATAATAAAGCTCCTCAACAACCCATCTACAATTTTTAGGTTCAAAACTTTCAAGGTGTATGATAGCCCCTCTAGGTCTAAATGTTGCACAACTTAGATCTAGTAGGCTTTTACAAAATAAGTCATCACCAGTTGTCATCCAAGAATATGAAGATGAAATTTCTAAAAAGAGGCATCTCTTAATCAAGAAAATAATCCTCCAAAGGAATATGTTCCTACATAATTAGGTTACAACTAATTAAAATCAACTCCTACAATTCCTTTAGTAGATCAACCTTTTACAAATTCCTCCTTTTTCTGATAGGCTTCAAATTGATAAGGGAATTGAAAGGAAAATCATTTTACCTGAATATAATATGATAAATGAATTGAAAAATATTTTTATCAAAAATTCCTTTACTTCAATCTATAAAGGAAATACCCATATATAAAAAAACAATAAAGGATTTGTGCATTAAAAAACCAGGAAGAAAAAGGAAAGCCATTAAAAAGATTCAATTAGTAGGAAAGGTTGCAGATATTGTGTTGGGTAAAGTAATAGTTCAAAAATATTTAGATCTAGGTAACTCTATTATAAAAATTCATATCAATGGTAATGAGATCCCAAACATTTTGATTTATTTAGGAGCAACCATTAATATCATGAGCAATAAAACTATGGATTAAGTAAAGCTTCCTAACCTTTCGATATACCCCAACTTTATTGTAATTACCAGATAGATTTGTTATCAAACTTGATGGTAAATTAGAATATGTATCTTATCTTTAGATTCATCGAAGTATCCTATTGAATTTATGATTTTAACTCCCAAGAATAATCTAGGAGGCCATCCATTGATCCTTGGTAGACCTCGGCTAGCTATAGTTGATGCATTTATAAGATGTAGATCTGGCAATATGTACATTTATGATGGCACTTCTACTAAGAGATTCACATTATATCCACCTGCAAAAACAATAACTGAAATAGATATAAAGTGAAGTTTGGATTGACAATGATAATGAAGACTTTGAGGATATTCAACCTGTATTTACTCTTTCACAAATTTATGAGGAAGATCAATTGATAAATTTGATGAATAATAATGATTCTTCTTTATATTGTGTACAAGATCAAAGTTTTCAAGAGCAATGTAATATTGAATATTTATCATCTCAATAATCTAAAGTAGCTTTACATTCTATGGAAAAGTTTGGCAATCTTTGTTAGTAATTTTTCTAGGGAAAACATTAAACATTAATAATAACTTGGAAAAGATTAATAAATTAAAAAGATTCATAATTAAAAAGATTCATAGAAAACTTCACAAAATTTGCTTCTCTAGTCTTTAAACTTCTTACAAAAGATTGTGATTTTGTTTGGAATTTGGATTGCTAGAAGGCATTTGGATCTTTGAAAGAAAAATTACTAAAGCACTAATCTTTAGAGGGCCTAATTGGTCTCTTTCTTTTCTTATTTCAATTGATGCTTTAGATATAACCACAGGAGTTGTATTGGGACAAAAATTACTTAACTCCTTATGTTATTTATTATACAAGTAAAAATTTGACTCGTGCAGAGTTAATTTATATAGTAAAAGAAAAGGAGTTTTAAGGTCTTGTTCATGCCATCAATAAGTTTCAACATTATATTACTCGCTATTAAATTTTCATTCATACAGATCAATATTCTATTATATATTTAATGAACAAACAGACAATTAGTGGAAGGATTACTAGATGGTTGTTATTATTACAAAAATTCAATATTACCATTCTAGATAGGCCAAGAAAGGAAAAAACAATAGCATATTTCCTTTCTAGGATGTAGAATGATAATTTTGATACTCAGGATAATTTTTATGGTGAATATGTCTTTATAGTGTCTACTAAAACTCCTTGGTTTGCAAATATTGCTAACTATTTAGTTACAAGAAAGTTCCCCCCACAATTATCGATAAAAGAAAGACAAAAAACTATCAAAACTAGTGCACCTTACTCATGGATAGTTGGAGAATTGTATCGAAATGTACCTGATGTGATCATTCATAGATGTGTTGGAGAGGATGAAGTACCATATATATTAAAAAATTTCCATGATGAACCATGTGGATGACACTTCCATAATAAAAGGAATGCATACAAAATCCTTCTTTTGGGATATTACTAGCCTTCTCTTTTTAGAGATGCCAAGGAATATTTTAAAAGATGTGACAAATGCCAAAGAATGGGAAAGCTCATTCCATCAAATGAGTTGCCTATACATAGGTACTAATAGAGTATTTTGAAAAATGGGCTTTATATTTTGTAGGTCTAATCGACCCTCCATCTAAACAAAACAAATATATTCTTTTTTGTACATATTATATCACAAAATGGATAGAACCTACGCCAATTCCTTTTGCTACTAAAAATGTTGTAGTTACATTTATTTTTGAGGATATTTTCACTTGTTTTGGTGTCCCAAGGGAAATTTTGACAGATGAAGGTGCTCAATTCACATCCAAGTTGTTAGGAAACTAGCTCACATAAATATTGAAAAGATAGATCAACACCATAGAATTTAGCCTCTGCGAGGGGGCAACCTCCTTTATATTACAAAAATGAAAAATTCTTGGATGATACAAATGAGTTAACCTCCCTTCTATATATAGGATTCTAAGGGGTCACAATGTAATCAAGCTGACCTAATAGTAATACCATAAGGGCACAACAATAACAATAGTGGGTTTCAATGGGGCACAATAATAAAAATAAGGGATACAGTGACAATAGTAATGGGGGAATCACTAGTATTATAGGGACCTAATATGCCCCTCTCCTTTCGAAAAGCGTTGTCCTCAATACTTGAGTAGTTCTGGATGCTTCTGTATAAAATTATCATCCTCCCTTGTGGAATATTTATCGGATAAGTTCTTCCACTTGATGAGATACTCTGAAATTGATTGATTTCGTAATTGTTGAGTTCTTGTTTCTATGACTTCTTGCAGTTCCAATATGATTTTTCCTTCCTCATCAAGTTCTAGAAATATTGTTTGAATTGGGAGCTTGTCACCTATAACCTTCTTTAAACATGAAACATGGAAAACTAGGTGCACTCGGGAAGCTGCACGAAGCTCCAATTTGTATGTCATAGGATCAATCTTTTGCAACACCTTGTATGAACCATAATACTTTGGTGATAATTTATTATCCTTCTTAGCCTTCTTGAGGGACATTTGCTTATATGGTTGTAGCCATAGGAATACCCAATCACCTACATCAAAACTCCTTTCACTGCGATGTTGATCTGCCTGTTGTTTCATTCTATTTTGTGCCAATGTGAGGTTATCCTTTAAGAGTTGGAGAACTTGTTGTTGATGCTCGATGTGAAGTTCCACTGCTTGAACCTTAGAATTTTCTCTTAAATATGATGTTATGGATGGTGGATGATATCCATAAACTGCCATAAATGGGGTAATTTTTGCTATAGTATGGAAGGAAGTGTTATACCACCATTCAGCTAGAGGCAACCATTTTACCCATTGTCTCTGTTTATCAGATACAAAGAAATGAGGATATACTTCCAAACATTTGTTTACTATCTCATTTTTCCCATCAGATTGACGATGATAAGATGAGCTATGAGCTAACTGAGTACCGAGACAAGAAAATAATTATGTCCAAAAATTTCTAGTGAAAATGGGATCTCTATCTCTTACAATAATCTTTGGGTTTCCATGTAGCTTTTGAATTGTTT
>APFE031488032.1:103551-129779 GCA_000404065.3 Pinus taeda | reverse complement strand
ACTAATAATATATATTCTTTATTATGTGACATTTCACATTATACAATAATATTGAATTTTTTTTTAATTTGTAATTTTTATTATGAAAACAAGGAATACAAATTACAATCTGTAGACACACCAAGTGTGTATGTAATTCTGAGTTATAACATTTCTAAGACAAATAAAACATCTAAAAAAGGAGTAGGAAATGAAACCCTAGGTTCAAATAAATCCTCAGGCCACAAAGCAAAAATATTCAAGGCATATAGGTTTAGTAAGAAATAGTTCGGGCATGTAGGCCCACAGAAAATCCAAAAAGAAAACAAAATTAAATTTCCAGGCATGCAAAACCTTAGAAATCCCAAATAGGGAGCAAAATGAAAACTCAACGACCAACCGACGAGCGACAACACTGCAAAATAAAATCAAAAACTAGGCTAGAGACCCACGCCAAGAGGCCAAGAAGTAGGATAACACACCCATAACTCAACCACTCGAAGCAGGCTGTAAAATCCAGCATGAGACCATAATAGAGTCCTTGCAGATAAAAATGACGACGACCACTAGAAGAAGTTTGGATTAAGATGAGATGAGTCAGGAATGTGGCACACCCATGAGGGATAGAGTGGAATCCAAGTTGGAAATGACCAATGACCTTGGAGGAATAACAGAAGGAGACCGCCAAAAACCTAAATTCGTCGAAAAAACCCATTACAAAAGACTTCATCCACAAAAATAGGCGAGTAAAGGCATGAAATATAGTGTTGAGAAGATGCTCGGCAAATAACCCCACCCCTCAACTTTCCATAGTGGAAGGTGATAACATAGCTGAGAGAACACTAGGTGGCAAACCATGACATCAAAAGAATCATTCGGTGATGCAAAAGGAACCACGAGCCAAGAAATCACCTCAAGGATAAAAAATGACAAAGAGACAAGGAAGAAAGGAAGTATGAAGCATAATAGGTGCAGCTAGGGTTTTAGCTCGCTTGACCCTGCTCCCTTAACTCCTATGTTTTCCCAACTACCTTATAATAATATTGGATTAAATATTAATTTAATTATTTATAATTAATTATTTAGTTATTTTGTAATGATAAATATAATATATTCACTAATAATATATATATTCTCTATTTAATATTGGGTTAAAGTATGGATTTGGGCTATACTTTTTAGTGAAATACAGGCGCATCTTGTTGAAAAATGGATGTTCGATCAAGCAATTTTAAGCACTCGATCGAACAATTTTTAAGCACTTGATCAAGCTGATGAGGTGCTTAAAAATATCTCGATCGAGCATTTAAACAAACTCTCAATCGAGTTATTTTCTAACTCGAGTTAGCGACTCGATCAAGGTTTATGGCTCGATCGAGTGGTTTTCTAATTCAAATACCCTAGTCACGACCTACGCGAATCATTTTTCTCAAACTACGAGAGGAAAATAATTTTGATGGAAGATTTCTAAGCTCGACCGAGATGGAGAAACTCAATCCAGCTACCCATCAACCCTGCCAAAGACCAAGAGCCCCAAGCTGAAATATTTTTACTGTTATTTTTATCTCTTTTATTTATTTATTTTTTTCTACAAAATAAAATAAATTAATTTGAAAAAAAAAACTAGCATACAAAAAACAATCGTGAAAATCACCATGAAAACCACAAAAAACCACCAAGAGAAGCCTTGAAAACCACAAAAAAACCTAAAAATCCACCGAAAAAACCCTTGAAGACCAAAAACAACTTATAAAACAACCAAGAAAACCCTTGAAAAGCGCAAAAAAAGCTATAATTTAGGTTTTAATTGTTTTTTTTTTAATTTCATTGTATACATTATCTGCAATGGTAGTATGTTTATTATGAATATTTTATATGGTAAATTTTATTTTTAATTATTTTACGTTTTAAAGTTTTTTTTAGGATTAAGTTTTAAAAAATATCTTTTGTTATTAAAAATACATTTTAAATTTAAAAAAAAAAAAATTGATTTGAAATTGATCTGGTGCTCAAAAATATGCTCAAAATAAAAATAAAAACTCGGATTGAAGCGAAATTTGAACAACCACGTAGATCTCGTCTACCTGAATTCGGCACAACTCGTTTAAAGGAAAACAAACATCGTATGCTCTAAAAAATGAGTTCTGTTCATTTCGGCAAACATGAAAATTTTGGCAAAAGGACAGCTGACTATGTTTTTTTTTGGGCCAGTGGCAGGCTACCATGTGGCCTCTTCTAATTGGCTGAAATTCTGAATTTTTTTGGGCCTACCACAACTTTACATGTGGCAGGCCCTTATTGTGTTGACGTGGATGAGTTTGATTGGGTTGTTTTAGTGACTAACCACAAGTTGCCACATGGCCCAACCACAGGTTGCCACATGGCAACATGAGGATCACCAAAAGTTGGTTGAGGTCTAAATTACACTTCGTAGGGCTCAATCCATGGACCTCATTGCAAACTTACGCACTTACCAATAAACCACGAGTGGGCCTTGTTAAAAGGACCCACCCAAACCATTGTTAAGAATTAATTTGGTGGAGTAATGGGGGTAAAGGGCCAGGGCATAGCCCCAACCCTCCCAACAAACTATCCATATGACCCAAGGTAGAAAACGAGGGTGGAATAGAAAAGCACCAACCCTGAGGAGCTAGCCCTAGGGCATGTGGTGGTAATATGACTAGGGCGCAAATGATTTGGGGGCTCAGCTGACGGGGGTGGACGGTTAGCACATGGCCATATTAATCATTCCCCAAATTTCGTCGATTTTTCACCAATTTGTCACTTCATTAGCGGAAATTGGGGTGAAATTGTAGGACAAGTGTCAGATTTTGGGGAAATTGTAGAGCGACTAGCAGCAAAGCTAGGGAAGCTCATAACTTCTTCATGTTTTTACCATTTTGGGAGTAGAAAGAGGCTAAACAAACATTTTTGACAGTTATGAAGCTAATGGAATAGGTTTTGAAGCCATTGTAGCATTGTAAACTGATTCAACCACCGTTTTTTAGTGTAATGATATAGGGACAAGCCATTCGAAGCTAGACCAAGAGATGTAGCGCAGGAGGGGTGAACTCCTTCATCACTTGTTGTGTTTTGGTTATTTTTATGATGTATTTTTCTATTGTTTTATGCTATTTCATAGCTTAAATTCATGCTTTATGTGTATAATAATTTAACATAAAAACTCACTTTTAACACTTGCAATTTATACAACCTCAAGCACATTTACATTAAGATCTCATACATATCAAGTTTGGTATCAGAGCTTTGGTTTTCTTGTTGCTATGAAGATTTTATTGTTTGCAAGTGTTTTTGATGCTTACAAGGTTGAAGCTCAAGAGAGGAGAAGGAAAGCTTGTGGTTGCAGGTTCTCAAGTTGGGAAAAGGCCAAGGAGAGCACATTTGCCACAATCTCCACCACAAATTCCATCTCAAATTTCATCTAAAGCTTCAGTAAGCATGTCACATGAAGGAGGAGCTGATAATATGTTAGAGGATGAGAAATATTTCAGAAAAACATTCTTTGACATGACTAAGATGGTGAAAGTTCATTATGAAGAGAAAAATTTCAAGATTGTAGGGTGAAAGTTCAAAGCCTTCAATAGGAGAGGGTTCTTAAGGAGGAAAAGATGATGAAGAAAATCCGTTCAAATGGAATGGAGGTAAACCTCCACTATCTCCACCATCATCTTCATCTCCATACTCACCTTCACCTTCTTCCTCTTCTACAACAACTATTACTCAAACACCTCCACATACCCCAAGGGTTCATGGTAAAACTCCCTTATTAAAATTTGATATAAAATTCAAATTGCCTATGTATAATGGTGAAGTGAATGATGAAGAATTGATAATTGGGTTTGTAAACTTAAAGTATATTGCAAGATTAAGAACATCAAGGATGATGGAAGAAAGATTCAGTTGGCTTCATTAAGGTTGGAAAGTGTTGCTTTGATTTGGTGGGAAGCCAAAACATAAGAAGATATGAGAAAGCTTAGTAAGATATCAACTTTTTGGGTAGATTTTATTGTTGCACTTAGAAGACAATTTTATCCTTTAGATTATACACAAAAGGCTATTATGGATTGGAAGAATTTTAGACAAGGAAAATGACAAAGTGTTCAAAATTATGCTCAAGAGTTTAGGTGAAGAGCACTAGTATTGGGTGTGAATTTTTCATTTGAAAACACTTTGTTAAAATATATTAGGGGTTTACATAGCTTCCTTAGGCACACTATTATCATGTTCAATCCCACAAACTTAGATGAGGTTTGCATTCAAGCCACACATCTAGAAGCAATAGGGAAACATAGTTCATATGAGAAAAGTGATAGTTCCCTTGGGTATGGAGAAAAAGGAAAGGGTAAGTTTAACGGAAAAGGGAAGAAGAATTCTTCTATTAAAATGGAAAAAGAAAAGCTCACATGCAAACATTGTTTGAAAAATGGCCATGATGAAGACCATTGTTGGAAACTCCATCCAGAGTTGAAACCCAACAAACTTAAAAACAAAGAGAAGGAGAAAACAACTACAATTATAGAACATGACTTAGGTTCAAATTCAGGAGATGAAACCAAGATTACAATGATGGGTTTGAAAGGCAAGAACATAGAAAGCGGTAGTTCTTCAAGTTGTTCTAATGTTACTCAAGATGATGAAATAAGAATTGAACTTTTTCACATTAGATTTGCTTCAAAGCATACCAAAATAGACACACTATTTGATAGTGGTTCTCAAGCAAATTTGATTTCTGAAGACTTAGTGAAGAAGTTAAATCTAGAAATCGTTGCACATCCAAGATCGTATCCTTTAGGTTGAATATGTAAGAATGAAAAAATGCAGGGGACAAGGAAGTGTATCCTAAGATTTGCAATCCATGCAAACATTCTTGGCGAAATTGAACTTGATGTACTTCCACTTGAGATTTCAAGTATTGTTTTGGGAAGTCCTTATCTTTATGATAGGAGGGAAATATTTCATCACCATGAGAATAAGTACCACTTGTTCAAGAATGAAATTAAGTACATAGTTAGAGCGCATAAGAAGAAGATGAGTTTGTCTCTTATGCATGCTGAACAAATGAAGAGAATTGTGAATGCAAGTCAAAATTTTGCTTTGTTAATGTTTAAGAATAGAGACGTTGTGAATGAGGCCTTTCAAGGAAATGCATCAAAAGGAAAATATGATTTTATTGAAGTTTTTAATGGTTGTAATAAGTTGTTTTAGGGCTCTAAAATGTTTCCTTCTGAAAGAGGTAAAAAAGATGAGAAAGAATTGCAACAACATACATCATTATTGAATAGTGATGGGAGTAAGATGCTGGTGCTAAAGGGTGCAAAGTTCAAAGAGAAAGTGCCAAAGAAAATTGACAAAGAAGGCATAGGTTACACAAGTTCTTTTTGGGGGTTTCAAAATGGTACATGGCAATGGTGAAAACACTTGGTCAAGAGTCTAGCCAAGTACAAGGTAAGACAAGCTAAACATCGCCATGTTGACAGTGTTCGAGGTAAAAAGAATTTCAAGTTCTTTAAGTTTCCTTTAATTGACAACTGAGGAGGGAATATGTTTGTTCCTTCAAGGGGTAGTTTTCTATTCTGCAAATTCAGGTAAATTATAGCAAGATGGTATCTACAACATCAAGAAAGGGTCTCAAGAATCAAGAAAAAAGTTCACTTTTCATGAAAATCTCAAATTATTGAATTCAGGTAAATTCTAGTTGGTTTAGACTGTAAGGGTGAGGGGGTTGTACCCTCATCTAATTGTTTAGTAATAAATAGATTTCGAGGTCCAAAAGCCTCTAGTGGGCAGGAGTGATCTGGTGCTCAAAAATATGCTCAAAAATAAAAGTTGTTGGATTGAAGCAAAACCTGAATGACCGTGTAGATCTCGTCTTCCTGAATCCGGTGCAGCTCATCTTGTGGAAAACGGACACCATATGCTCTCATAAATGAGTTCTATTCATTTTGGCAAACAGGAAATTTTGGCAAAAAGAATAGCTGACTATGTTTTATTTTTTGGGCCAATGGTAGGATGCCACGTGGCCTCTTCTAATTGTCTAAAATTATAATTTTTTTTGGGCCTACCACATCTTAACATATAGTAGGCCCTTTATTGTGGTGACATGGACAAGTTTTATTGGTTTATTGGGTTGCTTTAGTGGCCAACCATAGGCTGCCATGTGGCCCAACCAAAGGTCACCACGTGGCAGCATGGGGGCCACCAAAAATTGGTTGAGGCCTGAATTACACTTCCCAAGGTTCAATCCATGGACCTCATGTCTGCAAACTTCCACACTTACCAATACACCACAGGTGGGCCTTGTTAAAAGGACCCACCCAAACCATTGTTAAGCATTAATTTGATGGAGTAATGGAGGTAGGGGGTCAGGGCTTAGCCCTGACCCCCCCAACAAACTATCCATATGACCCAAGGCTGAAATCGAGGGCGAAATAGAAGAGCACCCTTCCTGAGGGGCCAGCCCCAGGCCATGTGGCAGTAATGTGACCAGGGTGTGGAGGATTTGGGGGCCCAGCTGGTGGGGCAGATGGTTAGTCGTCACCCACGGGCAAGTGCCCCCCCACATTACCCAGTTTTTCGAAATTAAGGCATCAGTGGCCAAATTAATCGTTCCCAAATTTCACTGATTTTTCACCAATTTGTCACTCTATTAGCGGAAATTGGGGCGAAATTGTAGGACATGTTCCTAATTTTGGGGAAATTGTAGAGCAGCTGGCAGCAAATCTAGGGAAGCTCATAACTTCTTCAGTTTTTGACCATTTTGGGAGTAGAAAGAGGCTAGACAAGTCTTTTTAATATTTATGAAGCTAATGGATCAGGTTTTGAAGCCATTGGAGCACTATAAACTCATTTAACAACCATTTTTCAGCATAATGATAGAGGGCCAAGCCATTAGAAGTAGGACTAGGAGACATAGCCTAGGAGGGGTGAACTCCTTCATCACTTGTTGTGTTGTGGTTATTTTTATGGTGTATTTGTCTATTGTTTTATGTTATTTCATAGTTTAAATTCATGCTTTATGTGTATAAGAATTTAACATAAAAGCTCATAAAAACTCAATTTTAACACTTGCAATTATACAACCTCAAGCACATTTACATTCAGATCTCATACAGATTAGAAATATACCCAAAAAAATTCAAAATAGAAAACAATTAAACTATAGAACTCCATTAAATAAATGAATTAGGAACTTTAAATTGACATAATGAAGATAGTTTCTCATGGTGAATCTCTATTAAATCAAATAAGAAATTTATTTTCATTTTTTTATTTTACTTTAAATAAATTTATAGTTTAATCTTTTTTAATAATCAATATAGTAATTTGTTTTATAAAATTAGTTGTACCTTAATAAATATTCATTAAATTAAAAGTCTAAAAAAAATTTTATATTATATTATTATATATATATATATATTATATATATATATATATATATATATATATTATATATATATATATATATATATACACTATAACATTACTATACTATTATATATATAAATATAAAAACATAACTAGATATATAATTATATAACATAACATAACATGTAACATAATTATATAACTATATATAACATAGTTATAGTTATATATAACATTTTTCTCTCACATACATATATAACATTTAACATAGTTTTGTAATTATTTAACATAATGTGCGCTTCATAATAACATAAGATGGGTGATTCTCAACAACTTTTTTAAGACTCGAGTTGATCTATAAATTGTAATTTTCCTTAAGATTTCCATTATTCATATTTATAGAATTATTCAATATAATGATACATGAAAACTATATATTTCTTAGTTCCCACCCTTATTAAATTTATTATTAGATGAGTAAGAATTTTGTAACTTACACTTCCTATATTTTTGTAGTAGAAAAACAAAGAGATATGCACACGTAAAGGAAAATTTTCTATTACACATCAAATTACAAAAATACATCACATATTTATGGTGCTTGTGAGATCCAATTAATTACAAAACAAAAAAGAATATTGTTGAGAAAATCTCTCAACAAAACTCCAACAACCAACAACCCAATCCTACCTATATACTAATGTAAACATTATTGAGATTCCCCCCCTTTAATGCTTACATTACATCATTACAAAGATTATTAGAAGAAACATAAATTACATATAGTCATATCTGTCTTACTGGCCTTCATCAACTCTCACATCCACTCTGTAATCTTTCAAATGCCGCTCTTTCTTCACCACCTCATCTTCGAGCTATCACTTCAACTCCATTTAAAACATAAATGTCTTTGACCATCCTTGATGAACTTGCATGATCAACAATATTGATTTTCTTTATTCTTCCAAATTACATCGCTCATTGTAACTCTCAGAAAACATAGCCAAGTAGTGAGCCATCATATGGATAAGATCCCATCTATCAGACGACGTAGCTCATTGTGTCTGATAGTTATCTAGGATAGTTGTCTGGGTATTGTATTGTTCAAAATTTGACCATACAGTTTGACTTGTCTCCACACATGGATCTCATAAAAATAACTCATAATTGATGCTCTTCAAACCCGAACCACAACAAGACCCATCAACATATAATATACTCACACAATCAAATTAGCGATATGTTCTCTCAGCACCGAAGAACATAGAGAACCACTAATTTACACTATATTTCTCTATTCATTAATTGGTTTTACACCTTTTTGCAATCAAACTAAAGAATATGACAACAAACTAACAAGAAAACAACAACAAATACCATGACTAAAAAACCAACAATCATGAACTATCCATTGTCATCCAATCTCTTCCCCCTTGTGAAGCCGAACATTAACTTTGCCAACAAAACCTGTACAGTACAAAAGTGGGAAATAAATCCATAATATTGTTCCACAATGAAACACCAACCATCGTAGCAATCGACAGTTCCCATGTATTCTTCCACGGAGAAGGCCAACAATGGATCCAATCACTGATTTCTATTGCATCTGTAATGCTTAAAACCTTCTGACTTGAGCAGAACAACCATGTCACCATCCATGGCCTGTAATGAAAGTGGTCAAAGCGAGTTTCGTCAGAGGAATAAATTTTTCCTATCTCCATACACCGTCATTTGAAACTGACGTATCACAGATTTGGCTTCCCAATTTCTTTTTCAAGAGGCAGAATCATTCAGAAGAGAACCACAACACCAAAATCTCCATGCGCATAACACTGCTATACTGGAAGTTCCGGTGGAGCATCTAGTGTGTTGTCATTATTGGGAACTGGGATCATAATTTCCACCCTTTTGTCATTTTATATTTCTTGGTATGTTGTTGCTATGGAAATTCCAACTTGATCCACGAAGATGGGTTAATTATCGCACAATCGGCCTTCATACTGCCCATTTGAACAACGCCAATGATGTGTTGGAGATTCAGGAGCAGACCTTGAATTTAGTACCCATATATTCCAACGAATATGCCAATCGTTCAATTCATACTAATTGACTATAGTGCATGAATTCCTTGTACCCTTTACAAGAATGAGTTTGATAATTAAATAAATGATCCTCCTCAATCCACATGGCCATCACATCCTCTAATTTGGTATGAGTGTGATTTTCAAATGGTTGCAGCCACTACATCCTTTGTTGTGATTTCTTCCCACATAAATTGTTGTGCCTTTGTGGCTTTCTCACAGTAAAGCGATGGACACACGAATTATAGAAACACTTGTTATTCTAACATGCTTATTTACAGAGGATTAGTAGAAAAATAGAGAGATACGTACACGTAAAGGAAAAAATTTTATTACACACCAAATTACACAAATACATGACATATTTTTGGTTCTTGTGAAATCTAATTGATTCCAAAACAAGAAGAATACTATTGATAAAATATCTCAATAAAACTCCAACAACCAACAACCCAATCCTACCTATTTATTAATATAAGCATTATTCCAAGTTTTATTTAACTATATAATGCAACATAGCATAACTATAACACACACACAAGTTTAAGTTTCAACAATGCATCATTGATACATACATTAAATCTATGATGAAAAGTGCATTTAAAGTGAATATATAAGCATTTTGACTATTTTCTAGTTTGTACCATATGTTTCATTATGTAGTGTGTCGTACTGTAAACGTTGTCTTCATGTGCTTGCACCTAGTACATGTGATGTGTCAAAATCAAATACTATAAGAACTTTTCTTATGGAGTAATTGGTTGGCATGAAGTTTTATTAGTTTCACAAAGTATAGGTTTATTTCAATTTTTTACATATCTTTACATATTTATGCTCTATGAATAAAATTCCCTATTTATAAATGGGAAAAAATGTAAGTTAGATTTTCACATTTTTCGATTGAGTTTGCATGGAACTCGATACTTTGGTTGATAATTTATCAAAATATACACTCTATTTAGTTTAGGACTTTAGCCTAGATTATTTTACTTGAATTTAGAAATGGTTTTCTTGCCAAAAAAAATTCTCGGATTAGTTTATATGTATTATATGTAATTTGCAGATCCATCTCCCATACACCACCCACCTATAACCCATCGAAGTGTTGGGGGATCTGTTATACATGGTCAAGATAGATCACATAACCATAATAGAATGTTTGTTCCACTCATAGACCCTCACTCTGACACAAGTCAAAGTGTCATAGGTAGTGTTTCTGTCTTTGTTGATTATCTTTCTACAGATAGTGGACCTTCTTCATCTATTGCAGGTATATATCTTGCATTTTAAATCCTCTTTAAACTTTATGTGTTTATGTCTTGAAATTGTCTTTAATTTTTAAATCGTCTTCAATTAATGTGTCTGAATTTTATGTATATGTTATTATGCTTCTAATTTGTTATATATATTAAATTATGTTTATGATTTGCAGAACCTCAGCAGGGTGAAGTCAAGGATCAAAGTGTAGTGTTGATTCATCCATGGAACGATGTTATAGCCAATATCACAATTGAGGATGTTAGGGCCCAATAGACATGGATCACACGCGAGATGGATAAAATATTTATTATTTCACCTACTAGACATAGTTTGTCTCTGATGTTGGATATAATCAACAAGTTGATCGAGACATACCAGAGGGCAGGCCGATAAAGCAACCTCCTATATTCCATACATAGGATTAGGAGGCTAGAGGTTAGAGGCCCACATACTTGGAAGGTGGTGAAATATGCCACCAAGAACATTGATATTCGTGGGGAGTTATTTGACATTCCTCTGGAATTTCATGCTAGACATGTTTGTCTGATTCTGCTAAAATATTTTAAGAAAGTGTGGCCCCTTTGTTTATGATCAATTCATTAAATCTTGGGGCTAGTTCCCCCACCATGACTAGGTCCTCATTTACTTTGCAAAGCACATATATGCAGAGTTTGTTCTACATATGAGGTCGGATTACACCAACACTGGATCTAAGTTTCATGGAGCCAGTTTGGGACGTAGTTATGAATGTGCCAAGGCTCATAGGGACCCTGCACATGTATCACGACCTAGGATATTGTTAACATGACCACCTCAAAGCGGGGTATCTCTGATGGAGTTAGAGCAATCGTCACAACTTGGCGCTAAGACTGGGCATACCATTGCAAATACCATGTAGAGAACATTGGCCATTTCACATATCACATTGCATGGAGATATGATCAAACCACCTTCGTTGCCTCCTAGCACACCAATTGCATTACATGATGATTCATATCTCGAGAGTCTAGGGCATGACCAACTTTTGTCATATGCACATGCGTGACGTGATACCATCTTGACACTTGGAGGGTGCATGGAAAAAATGACATATACCAGGTACATATATATAAAACATTTTACTCTTATTGTCAAATTTTACATTACTTATATTAATAAGTTTGTATCAGATTGCATTTATATTAATAATTTCATGATAATATGCATGCACAACCCAACTACACAGATGCGTTTCTGAGATCATCTAAGGGGGTAGTTGACCAGCCAGAGTAAACTCCTCTAGTGCATGTTTCCATGGCTCAGTTTCCTCCACCTCCACCTCCACCTCATAACACTGATGGACTAACAGTTGAGGTAAAAAAAAAATTCCTAAGATTTCAACATTTTCTTTCTTTAAGTTACATGTATATATGCTAATTAATTTGTAGACTAGTTATAATTTGTCTTTGATGCAGAGGGGTGTCAATGTTGTAGTTATGTGGACACATGAGTTAGATGCTAAGTATGGAGGCATTAAGCCACAGAAAGGGGAGCACCAAACCCAAGTTGATTAGGCCCCCATCCCACCTGACTTCCGTTTGCACTCGACTTAGTCATAGGTAGGGGACTATTTAAATGCACATTTCAAAATCATTTACTTCGAGATTGTTTATTTTGTACAAATAATGTTTTAATTAATTTGAATTTGAATGTGTTATATTATAGTACTGAATTATGGACACTCACTCTGCGTAGCAAAACACACATAAGAGTTCTAGAAGTGATGCATTCTAGAGTGAATCATAGATAGTTTGTATATTTTAAGGCCCATTTCATAGGGCACATTCACATGTGATTTACAAACTTTGTATATTTTCATACATGGACAATTTATGGACGCATGAGCATTATTTCAGTTTATGGATGCTTATTAATTCACTTTGTGGATTGTCATGTGTATAATATAATTTGTATATATTTTCATTTGGAGAGTTTATTATTATACATAGATAACAAGATAACAATTTTGACTTCTTAGGAAATAAACTAACAAAATAAGTACAAGGACTATGATGCAAGTCATTTTGATAATTAAAATGAACTAAAATATATGTTCGTAGTCCAATTAAAATACACAAATAGGATTAAAATACATTTTAAATTCAATTTTACAAGCTGTCTTCAACTAGTAATGTTCAACTAATAACTTGTTTTATTAAATTTTATTTCTTTTGAGGTAATCTACAACAACTTAGTCATAACACATGATATAAGTCACATGTATTCGAATTCAATATACCAAAAAAAAAAAATTAATGATATGTTTTTAGATAATTTTATGAACTTTCCTAAATTTAGTTGGCTATAAAATGTTTCAGTGAATTCCTTAACTTAATACATTCAATTTCCATGTTTTATATCAAAATATTTCCATGTGTAAATATTTCCATGTTTTATATCAAAATGACACATGACTTATTATTAATAACATATAAATATTTTAATGTTGTTCATAACCTAGATTGTTGAATTTCTATTTTAAGTAATCAACTTGGTTGTTACATACTGAAATGGATTTTCTAGAAACTAAAAATGTTTGACATGTATATAAATCTATACAATTTCTTGCATGCTCAACATGAATACTATACACATGACATTTAAAATTTTTAAGATGATAATTTTTTATTAAATCTAAATCTAAATCCCTATTGATTCTAAATTTTAATTAGATTTTAGATCTATGGGGATCACATAAGGATCTTATCACTAAAAATAAAATCTTTTTGAAATTTAGTGTACTTTAGAAACTTAAGCACTCAAGGAAACTAAATCTTATATAACATATATGTACACCATTATGAATCCATCCTAGATAAGAGGGAAACATTTCTTTATTCAAAATTGCAAAATTACAAGAGTATTCAACTGTCACATTTGTGGATTACAAAATTCATACATTTGAGATCTCTTATACTAGATTATATTACACTTGACTGCTATATACTCGACTTCAGGGCTTTCCATTTGTATCATCTACTCATCTGGCCAATGGCTCATAGGAATGAAAGTATCCATAATATGTTCATGGTATAATTTCTCATCTTCCATCTCCTTGGTTCACCTTTCTTTATTTTGGTTTCTATGAGATTGATCCGAGATGCTATGACTAGATGATTGTATTGACAAGATGTATATTCAGGCATAAAATATCTATAAATGATGTGATCAATCTACTTTTACTCTTTTCAAAAAAATGGCCCATCACAACCATGTCGTAGATTTGGTATGTGAATTGTCCATCTTCATATGGTCTCACCAACCTACTTTTCACCTGTGTGCATTGGATCAAATAGTAGCCCACATTCTCTTCATTGTTTTTTAGGGAAGTAACAACAAAAACATCACATATAACCAATGCACAAAATATTTATTAGTTAAATACGTTCAACATTTCAATTTATATATGAAATTTTTATTGATATATGGACCACATACCTTCCCTTACAATATCAAAGACTCCATCATGATGAAGTGAAAAGCTGGCCTCTTCATCGTTCATCTCTTTCCACGTTAGAATTGAATGAGTTCCCTTTAGATTAAGAGGTACATATTTCCATTATTTCACGTATCCATGTTTTTCACAGTGATCGAGTCTACATCCATCAACACCAATGAAAAAATCACAAAAACATGTGAGTTTTCTTGTCTCAATGGCAAATATCCCCCCTATGTCTTTTATCTGCATGGAGTGTAATTCCCTTGTTCCTTCTACAATATTACAATATAAAGGAGTGGATCTATTCACATCGCCAAGTTCAATACTCCAGAAGAACCTACACACAGGCCTTATAGGTTCGTGACCTTAATGTCCTAAATGGGATCTGCACCAGTTGACCACCTCTAGTTATGATTTGATTCAATCTACATCATGACTCATTTGGTACCTCCTAAGTGCTCTCTTCACACAAGCACATTCACCATGATGCTCACCCTTTCCATGTCTTGTTTCAGGGTAGCTCTAAGTATACTAACTTTTTGTCTTCTTGTGTAGTTAGCTCAACCAATAAAAAGTGCATGCTAACCTAAATTCCTTGCACAACCATATGAACATATCCAATGCTTCCTTAATGATATGCCATTTTTTTAATGATTCACAAATCAGGTCAAAACAATGTTTCACAAATATTTTGTCATGCTCATGATCATCACCGATGCTAATATGATACTCCTTAATCACATTACGTGACTCGTAAGTGTTGTCCCTACCATCAATGTTGAATATTGCATGTCTATACAAAACATGTACTAATATGGACACTTGTTCTGAGTGATAATACTCACTTTGTATCTCTGTCTGAGGAGAAAATATGTAATTCTCAGCGAATTCCACCAAAGATAAGATTGTGCTTGGCTAAAATACTTCATGAGAATTCTTAAATTCATATGCTTATGACCTAGACCTATGTGGGTGTTTGATATATTTATAGATCTAGTTTTGAAACATCCCCATGAATTTTGAAATAGGAATCTCATCCTCAACATAGTTGATCCTCTTAGGCACCAGAGTTGAAGAATATGGTTGATTTCCCACGATATACATATAATGCTTCCATGTGATGGTGACATCTGAGATCCCAGACTAGTTGGGATCAACAAGAAAGTTCCTATGGAATAATGCCAAATCATCACATTTAGTGCATCTTATCCCAACTATACATATTTTCTTGTAATGCAAGTCTTCTGATCCCTTCTGCACAATATTGATGAAACAAATTCACGCATTGTTGGAGGAGGAGGGTTTTCATGACAATTCTTCTTGTAAAATTCCAGGAAAGCGCCATAATGAAGCTGAAATTCAACATGATATCGACAACAACATGTGTCACAGATTGTATTAGGCCTAATAAACCATGGCTTCAATTTCTGAAACATCCTTATGGATATCTTCACATGGAAATTGTTTTCCTAAAATTTCTCGAAAAATGCAGCTTCTATCGTTTCTACATTGTGCTTAGCATGTTCCACATGCTCATCTTTAGCTATGTGATTTCATACGAAATGATTTCTATTTGTAATTGCACGAGAATGACTCTCCCAAAAATCTACCACAAATGCTCTGATTCTTGTTGTAAGCCTATATTGGTTGGTTTGCCTGGTGATAAGAGCCCAACAAGAAGATTCATCATTTTCATTCACTCGAAACTTGAATTTGGTATGCTTGTGTAAGGTTTTTCTCGATACATGGAGCAATTTTGACATTGTTTCCAACTTATGTTGTCTTGATGTACTTGGTGCAAAAATAGAAGTTGTAATTTCCCTGCTTGTAACTCAAACATCAAGTTTTCTTGATTTTCCAAACATAGTGTATGCCTCTGATATATTTTCAATGAAATTCATATGTGTCTTATTGCTTTTAACATCTTGGACACCCAAAATATTTGTGGCATGTTTTAGTTTTTTATGTTTGATCAACCCATGTAGTATCCGAGCTTGTGCAATAATTGAATGTTTCTCAAAATGTTGTCTAATGATGTTATTGACATGGTCTGTAATAGTGCAAGTAGTGATAGGATCACAAAGGTCCTCTATTGTGCTTGCATCCGAAATTTCTGAAAATAGTGCACCCCTTTCCAAACCATTGAAACTCCCTATTACTTTATCAACTTGAGAGGAAACAATTTGTTCTTCTAGTGGTTGAACAACTTGATAGGGAAAATATTCTTCCTCCATTGGTTGATTAGCTTGACATGGCACATGTTGTTCCCCTAGCGACAATTGATCAACTTGATGGGGCACATGTTCCTCTAGTGGTTGATTAAGTCCACAGGGCACACCTTGATCATCATCTAGTTGATAAACTTTATGGGACACATCTTCTCCCTCATGTGGTCATACAATTTCCATCCCTACATAGTGGAATAAAAAATATACTTGTAATTCAAGTGAAGCATCATCATAAGACAAGTGAATAGTAAATTTACACATGGTTATTTAAGAAATCACCATAGGCAGAAGGTCGTGATATGATTTTATAGTAGGAAACTAGGTAGCTGAAGTTGACATGGACCAAGGGTTATAAGTTGAAACATGAAAAGAAAATGGTTTCGAGCTCAGGGAAAGATGGGTTGAAGAAGAGTGCACTAGTAAAGGTATCATTCCTTGTGTCAAAAAAATGGTTGATTCAAAATATTATGAAATATAAAAGCATTCCTCCTCACTCAACAAAAATCAATTTGGAAACCCTAGGGTTCTAGTCACAAACCCTAGGGTAAAGTTAAATGAAAAACAATTTGACAGTTGGAAACTAGGTAGTAGGAGTTGATATAGACCAAGAGTTATAAGTTGAAACATGAAAAGAAAAGGATTTCAATCTCAGGGAAAGATGGGTCAAAGAAGAGCATACAAGTAAAGATATATGTCCCTGTGTCAACAAAAAGGGTGATGAAGAGTATGCTGAAAAATAAAAGAATTCATCCTCAATCAATAAAAAACAATTTGGAAACCCTAGGGTTCTTGTCACATGCACCAAGGATTCTAATTTGAAAGATGAAAAGAAAAGGGTTTTGAGATCAAGGGAAGATGGGTCGAAGAAAAGAGTAGGCCAGTAAAAGTATTAGTCCTTGTATCAACAAAAAGGGTGATTCAAAATATGATGAAAGGTAAAAGCTTCAACATATATAAAAGGTAAAATAATTTTCATGATAATGTGAATCATATGTAGGAAGCTCCTGAAGATGATATAATCCTTATGAAACATGTAACTAATGACAACCATTATATTCTAAGAAATAAATAAGTTGGCAAGCAAGGAAATAAATCAACAACACCTGATAATGTTGCATGTAAGCACACCTGAAGACATACATTTTCTTTAGGAAAACCAAATGAATCACATACATAATACAAAGTGAAAAATAAATGGTTAATTTTTCCTTTAATTCGAATGTGTGAAAATGTTATGCAACCAGCTCACAAAATAGAAGAAAAGATAGAGAAACGACTTCAAAATAAGCCTCTTTGAGGGAGCAACCTCCTTTACATTACACAAATGAAAAATTCTTGGATGATACAAATGAAAAGACCTCCTTTCTATATATAGGAGTCTAAGGGGTCACAATATAGTAAAATCCGACATAACAATAATGATGTAAGGGCACAACAATAACAATAGTGGGCTTCTATGGGGCACAATAATAACAATATGGGGACTACATGGGCACAACAGTATAATAAGGGGTTTTCACTAATAACAATAAGGGATCACACTAGTAGTATAGGGACCTCACAGATTTTGCCCCAGATCCTATAGTTCCTACATGGTGGAACACCGATACAGGGTCAAATGGTATTTAAAAAGGACTCGATGGATTCTTTATCAACCATTCACTGATTAATGGCCTAAAATATATTAAATCTATGGTCAACGCCTCATTCATTTATGACCACCAATCTGATTGCATTGCCATGGGTGGGGCATAACATGTGTCAGGCATATTGGTTTAATTTCAATCCCGCATGGTTTAAAATGTATGACTTTGAATCATTGGTTATAGAGGTATGGAACATGGATTGTTTTCCTCTACCAAAGGATAATATGGAGTCCATCTGTTGCAAACTGAGATCCCTTAAAAAGGAAGAGAGCATTTTGTATATGGATAAGATGACAGTTGATTCTAAGATTATATTTGGCATAAAAGGTGTTCTAAGATATTTTAATGACCCTTGAGACCCTTTATATTTCTTTGATAAATACAGAACAAAGTATTATATCTTGAAGTGAGAAAGAAGCAAACTTTCATGACACAAGAGGTAGAATGGTGCATGAAAATCAGGGCTATCTTGGAGGCAGCAAGTGATAAAAATACAAAACAAATCGCATGCATGTGGAAAAGGTAAGGAAGGCTAATTTCATAAGGGTATAAGGGATGATAATGGTATTTTTTTAAAACTCAACAGAACATTAAATGGGTTGTTGTTAGACATTTTATCAGGCGGTTTGAATAAAATGCACAAGTTTTTTCTTCACAAATGGATTTTATAAATCACATGCCTAATATGCTTTACGATGATGATAATGAACAATTGGGTTCACCGATTTTGAAGGAAGAATTGTCAATGGTGTTGAGATCATGTGCCAAAGAAAAAAGCCTGGGTCTAGATGGAGGGGGGTACAATTATTTATTCGCTTCATGGAGTTGTTGATACCTAGCCTTATGGCGGTCAGGGAAAATTTTAGAACCACCCTAAATTTATATGTATAATAAATGGGCTAATCCCCATGATACATAGGAAACATGGGAGGCGATTTTATCAATAATATAATATGTATATATAATTTTTTTGGTGAATCTCTCACCAGATTATATTATCTTGTACAGTGATGGAGAATCTTTCATTGAATTATAAAATCTTGTAAGACCTTGGCAAATCTTTCACTGAATAATAAAACATTGTGAAGTCTTGGCGAATTTTTTGTTAAAGTATGAAACCATATATGATAATATGAAAACATATTCGTTACACTGTAATATACTAACTTACATGTTTGGAAAAAAGAAACATAATTTTATCTTCCTACAAACAATGTTGTAAGCTTTAGTGGGCATGTTTTTCAAGGTTCTTACTGTACACTCTTTCATATCCCTCTATTAGTTTTGATAATATTCCACCACAAAGTTCTTGTATGTGTTGATCTTGACCACCACTTCTATCAAGGTAGGAGAGATTAATATTTTCTCTACCACTTCTGTCAAGCTATGAGAGATTATTATTTTCACAAATCATGGCATAAAAATACCTATTGAGTTTAAATATTTTGTTTACTAACAAGACATAAAGACTTGCTATTGTTGAGAACTTTAGATCACAAAACTACAACGTTGCATATAGCATGGGCATATGTAAAGAGAATCTTCTAACAGAATATGAATGATTTTCTAGAAAAAAGTAAGACATATCAAAAGTCAAACAACTACAAAGAAATTCATAGAGTCACAAAGCTCCATTCTCGACGATATAGTGCAATCATGTAGCTTTGCATGTATGAAATGCATCTAGTACACAACCTCTGGCTCAAAATCAACATAATCCAAAGAACTAAAATCCACAAGTGGCATCAAATAAGTTTCTATTAATTCTGACACCAAAGTAGTTATAAGAGTAATTCATTGGAGATTCTTCACAAAGCAATGAGCTTGGCTTTCTCCAATTGCTATTATCTGCTGGTTGATGTCTACCATCACGTCAAGTTTCTTTTTGAATTTTGAATTCTCAACATCCAAGAAGAGGGGAAATCCTTGTTGTAGTTCAGTTTGTCTGCATCAATAAAAAAAATACATTGGTAAAATCCATCACACACAAAATAACTACAACTCAATTTTAGACATAAAATGGCTTCTAAGTATTGCAATCTATATGAAACTTCTAACCCACCTCAATGGTAACATGCATATCGAACTCTTTTGTGTTCAATCCAATGCCTTCATAAAATGTTGTCCTTTGGAAATCATTCAGGTACATTTTCACATATACTTGCAAAAGGAAAGCAAGTGTAACCAAAAGAAACCATTCACGCGGAATAAGAAATAGTAAAGCATCCAATAAATATTGAATGAAAATAGCACACATCATATTGCCTAGACCTTTAGGATATATTAGATGTAATTCAAGATTAATTCACTAAGAGACAGATTAACCTTGACCAAAGCTTGGCCTTCCAATCATTCAAAAATTGTGGTTGTGCTTTCAATAAACCTAAGAAAAATTCACCATTCTTATTCTCATCCTAGCACCAGTTATCGAAGTACTTGAATATAGGATACACTTGATACTTAGGGTTTCCTCTTAGGTGCCTATAGATGGTAATATATCTCTAGTAACTGATATTGATAGATAAGTAAGTGGCATAGAATATGAACTTAGGTTTTAAGAAAGTATAGTTACATGCTTTAGCTAGGAAACTGAGGTCCAGTGCAAGATTGAAATCTGATAAACCCTTGTTGAGAAAATTGTAACCCAATGTGTCAAAGATTGAGTTGAGAAAGTCAATAGACAAATTACAACATAAAATGCAATTACAGTGGCAAAAAATGTATTCCAGATAAATACTTTATCCAATGTAAGTTTCAAATGGAAATATATCCAATCTAGTAAACAACAGTGCCAATATATGTAGGGAGTTGTGAAAAGGGAGCCATTTTTGTAGCAACGAACGACGACTTTGATTTGATAAACCATGCCTACAAAGTAAGATAACATACCCTTCATGGTGAACTTCATCTTTGGACATAGGGAAAATATCTCAACCACAATTGGGTTGGTTTTCTACAAATGAACATTCGAGTTAGGTCAATTTCCTGCCTACCCATTCACCAAGTCATCTCATAACAAGACACAAATGGATATTCACCAAATCCATTTTTTTAACTCAATTGTTTCTTGTAATTCCATATCCATATCGTACAAAGGCATCAAAATCTTAAGCCAAGTACGTAATAAAATCCATCAAACCATGTTGACTTGAGAGGAAAATTAACTGTATTAACCCCTACATTATATCCTATTTTTCCATATGTATACCTATCTGAATTTAACAAATTTTACTAAACTAATGGTCACTCAATGTGTCATTGCAAAGAGGATGGACTCTACCCATGAATGTAAGGTGTACAAGAGAGAAGCCGTTGTCAAATTGTTGAATGCAGTGGCTTGTGATTTTGGCTGCAGTGTGACACAACCAATTTGGTAAGTTTGCAGGTTGTTGGTAGGTGTTTGTAATCCTCTAAAGGGTTTAAGGAATCATTATAGGTTTCCCATAAACAACAACTAGTGAATGGGAATTCACAAGTGTATCTTGATGCTACTGTGATGGGGTCCATTTCAGGGTGTAAATGGTCAAGAATTGTTGACTGCCTTAGAAAGGCTCAAAATATGTGTTAAGAAACTCATGCTTCTTCATGCAAAGTGTCTAGAGAGAGCTTTGGAAGACTATCTTACTAACCGAGAAATGTTTTATTTGCGGGTTTGTTTGCCAAATCATGAAGACTTTTTCTTCTAACTGAGAAAGAATAAGTGGGTTTGTTAAACAGTTCTTTCACTTAATACCTCACCTCATTTTCAGAATTTTTTTCCATTAAAATTTGTATTTGTTGCAAATATGATAAAATTTATTGAGGAAGACCTTTGGCTTTAGGGAATTACAAGATATTTTTTCAACTCTGGTTCCCTAATATTTTTCTAGCGTCTTTTATCCCTCTTCTACCCCACTATGATCAAGGATTCCAAACCTGCTTGTGCATCAGGGTGTAAATGGTCAAGAATTGTTGACTTCCTTAGAAAGGCTCAAAATATGTGTTAAGAAACGCATGCTTCTTCATGCAAAGTGTCTAGAGAGAGCTTTGGAAGACTATCTTGCTAACCGAGAAATGTTTTATTTGCGGGTTTGTTTGCCAAATCATGAAGCCTTTTTCTTCTAACTGAGAAAGAATAAGTGGGTTTGTTAAACAGTTCTTTCACTTAATACCTCATTTCCAGAATTTTTTTCCATTAAAATTTGTATTTGTTGCAAATATGATAAAATTTATTGTGTAAGACCTTTGGCTTTAGGAAATTACAAGATATTTTTTCAAGTCTGGTTCCCTAATATTTTTCTAGCGTTTTTTATCCCTCTTCTATCCCACTATGATCAAGGATTCCAAACCTGCTTATGCACCTTTGGCTAGAAAATGTTTTACAAGAAAGAGAGAATTTCATCGGGAGTATAGATTGAACTAGATCTTCGTAAAGGTTGGACACAGATTAATTTTCTAGAGTTTCAAGGTAACCACTAGAACAAGACTCACTGAGTCTCCTGGTTACTTGCAAGTTACTCAGGTCAACAGAAAAACAAGAGGAGGACATGGTTAATCTTGTAAAAATTTCAAACTCTTCCTTAGTGGGTGAGTTTATGTAGGGTTTGGGCTATACCTGAAAGACTCATTGAACATTTCAAGGTTTGACCAAGGTCAACCTCATGCACTTGGTCAATATCCTATAGACTGAAAAATTCATATCACTGTTTGAGAAGGATACTTGCAAGATGGTTTGGGGAGAACTGGTATTGATGTGGGGAGTTCAGATTGGAAATCTATACAAGCTGCAAGGTAGCACTGTTATTGATGGGTGCAATAGTTATGTGGTTCCTGAAAGTGGAGCAAAAAATCTAGTGGTCTCTGGGTTGAGGACAGATCTCTATGATCTCACACCCTCAACAAAATGTTGAATTTATTGGCTTTAACCAGGCATATCTTTAAATACCCTAAAGATGGGTCCCGACGAGTAATAGCTTTAATTTACAACATTTCTTAAGAGTTTCAAACTTATTTTTTCTTTCAGACGGAAGATTTTACAGAGAGGATTCTCCATCAGAACGCATTACAATTCAGTTTTTTTTGTGGATTTTAAATCCATGTGAAGGATCTAATTGCTTGGACAACAAATTCTGGGAATTTTGAAAGGATTGTGCAGTGAAAGTTTTGAACATCTACACTAAAGGTGTGGCCAGATGTCTGTTCTAGACAAACAATCTTAACCATAAAAGATTTTCACAAAGATTGGAAGCAGTTTTTGGCTTATGCAAATTTTGGATTTTTTTTAAGCTTTATTGGTTTTTTTCTTTTTCATAAAACCTCAAGGAGAAAAAGAATGCTCTTTTCCTCTGTCTGGGATTAGTTGTAAATTTTTAATGCCTCCTTCCCTCTCTTAAGTGGGTTTAGGCATATTGCTTCCCTCTCGTCCCATGTCACTTTGTAAATCCTTTGTCCAATCCCAAGTTGTTTTAAAGGGGGTATATTAGGATATTAGACCTTAGGAGTTGCTTAATACCAACTTGGTCTAATGTATTATAGTCATGTGTGATTTGGTTATTATGTATTATAGTCATGTGTGATTTGGTTATCTAGAGGTCATTGTTCTATCTCACACATAGATGCTTTGATGGTGCTCATGTTCTAGGTATTTATGACAACTTATCTATGTTTTATCACCTAATTGGTCCATGATCTCTATTCAAATATCGTGGATGGTCACTTGTCACGCATGATTAAGAGTAGAGTATTGTACTAGATATAGCCCTTTTCTATTGCTTCATGGATGTCTCATTTTGAGGGTTTTACCATGTAAATCTCAATGTCTTAGTTTATGGTCAGCATCAATTATTCCCAAGTGGTATCCATCCTTGTGAGTAAACCACTTTTGATTTCCTAATATGGTATCAAAGTGCTTATGAGGTTCACTCCTCATTCAAAGATTGAGCTAGTTATGTTGGTTATTTGAAAAGCTTTAGATCCCTTCTTTTGGTTTTGATGTCAAACCTGTGGAGCTCAGATTATTAGGTCATGAATTACTGGGGTGGTTGTTCTATTTCAATAAAACCTATGTATTTTTGGGAGATCTGACCACTCCATGTATTACAGTCAAATTTCAATGCTTTGTCTTTTTCTTATGTTGGGGCCCTCAAGGCTCACTTGCATTTTAGGTTCTTGGGAGTCATGCCACTTCATATGGGCACAATCCTAGATTTATAGATAGTCGCAAGTGGACCCAAGGTTTGCCTAAGGGTTGGGTTCACCTTAGCCACACAAGCTAGTATATATAAATGTAAGGCTTTGGCCTAGTTTTAGAATATCATCTAGATAAAAGAAATGAAAAACAGAGGATATCTTTGTGCGCCCATATTTCATTTCATGAGCAATGATACAACTTCTATGTTGCTTCGTGGGTGTTTCCCTCTTTGAGGGTTTTACCACATAAATATTAGTGTCTCAGTTTCTGTGAGTTTGAGTTATTCCTCTGCAGTTTACATCCTATGAGTAGCCCACATGTGATTTCTAATTATGGAATCAAAGTGCTTGCGTGGTTAACTCCTTTTTTTTTTAAGATTGAGGTAGTTATGTTGAGTTTTTTAAGAGATTTAGATCCTTTGTTCTAGTTTTGAGGTCATAATTGTGGAATTTTCCTTATTAGCTCTTGAAGTTCTAGAGGAGTTGTTCTATTTCAACAAAATATGTGCTTTTTGGGAAGATCTCACTGCTCCATGTGCTACATAGTCAATTCTTTTCTTTTAAAATGCTTTTGTAGTTCATATTGCATAATCTATGTAAACACATATTGGTGTGTTTTTTTATATAAAACACACCATTTGGAATTACGAAAAAATTGAGTTTAGTAGTGCACATTATATAGTAATAATTCACCATCGCATAAAACTATATTAGGCATGTTGGTGCATGTTACTAAATTATATGTGCTGCCTAATCCAAAAATTGTTTTGGCTTGAAATACTTTACTTGCTTGTAAAATATATTTCATGATTTGTCTATTTTATTAGGTAGACTCTTTTATTGATAAATGATTAGAGGATAAAATTACAAAATCAAGAGCGAGAGAAGCACATCGCAATAAGAAAACATGACAAGTTCTTTTGACTTTTAACATTAAAGTAATATACTTGAATTATTGCATGTCTAAATGATGCACACAGGATAATGCACACGAGATAATGTGTGTCATGTAGAGAATTTTTTTCAAGAAAATTGAAATAATCACAAGCAGAAAAGAACTCAAAAGTTTTATGAAAATGTTACAAAGTGGGGAATTAGGTGTGTCAAAAGGTGATCAATGTGAAAGTTGTTTGAATTTTTACTAATAATCTACTTAACAATAACTCCTAACATGTTTCAGACATTTGTTTTCACATTTGTTGAATTTTGTACTAGGACTAATAAGGAGGGAATATAAAAAATTTCTAAGAAGATATAAATTATGAAGAATGTAAATGATGATGAATGATCCTTAGTTCATCTCAAATGTTGTTAGATGTTATTGAAAAAAGAAAACAATTTATAAAACTATGATGAATATAAATGAAAGAACATATAAACATTATTTTCACTTATATTACAAAATTCAATCCATGTATCTAAGAATCAAGTTATTTATAAAGCATAGCAAGCATTTCTACAGAAATGGTGAATGAGACTTATTAAACCTATAATAGCAAAAACATCCATTAACAATTTATATTTATTCATTTATTTATTTTTAAGTAGTATCCCTAAAAAAAAAAATCTATAGCACGCATATACACTCTAGAAAATTATCAAATTAATAATTTTGCTATACTTATTTCGTGTAAATATTAATTGGTTTTCAAATTGTGCTTTCCATTTTTCAAGAATATTCAACAATGTAAACTTTGAAACGGAACTAATACTGTTACCCGTTTCGCAGAGATTGGGAAAAGAAGACTCGATTTTGAAAAAGGGCAATGCAAAACACATATTTTTTTAAAGCATAGTTTTTGGCACTTTAATTTTTTTTTTGTACATTACATTTTAGAATGTTAATGATTTGCATGTTGATATGTTAGTGATTTGCATGCTGATTTTAAAAAGTGGTGACTCTGCATCATGCTCTTTCTTTAAATGACCTATTTTTTTACTTTAAATTTATAAATAACTATTTTCTAAATTTGACACGTTAATTGTTTTATCTCAATTAAAA
>APFE031488032.1:78940-102359 GCA_000404065.3 Pinus taeda | reverse complement strand
AAATTTTAAATTCGGTTCTAGCGGCATTTTTTTTAAATGTTTAAAATTGACCATAAAAAAAGCCATCATTCCAATATCAACACTTTTCATTTTCAATGTGTTTTTTGCACAATTTTTCCAAAAAAAATCGTTCTCACTGCCATTTTTAAAACATGTTCAAAATTGACCCTAAAAAAAAATCATTCTTCCAATATACACACTCATAGTTCCAATATACACACTTTTTGTTTTAGTACTGTTTTTTCATGTTTCTTTGAGTTTCTGGACGAATGTTCTCGTTTTGAATTTATAGTTCCCATTTCAAAGTTTACATTGTTATTCACAAAATTTCAAAACACTAGTCTACAATGATATGCCCATGATAGTGTCATCGATTTCATTATCAATTCTCCATTTATTCCAACTCTCCCCATTGTTTGTCTATGGATTCCTCCCAAAGAAATTAGGGATTGGCATAATAGGGATTGGCATAAAGAACAATTGATATAAAGAAATTCTCCATTTATTCCAACTCTCCCCATTGTTTGTCTATGGATTCCTCTGAAAGAAATTACGGATTGGCATAAAGAACAATTGATATAAAGAAAATCTCTTATATCAAACACACACTAGTTTTACATTATGAAAATCTAGCATCTTTTTGTGGACCCAATGTCACTGATCTGTGTACCTTGTGCAGATTATGAATATAGGCTTCAAAATAATTATGTTCATACTTTCAAACTAAGTAAAATGATGTAAGAGAATGCATATGCTTACAAGTTCTTGATATTGCTTGTAAAAACCCCAAAAGTAATTGGCAAAAGAAAGAATTTTTTCCAAAAATCAAATTTGGGAAGCCAACCAAGCTTAGCAAAAATTCAACAGTGATTGTACCTTTGAGTGATTTCAAACATATATTTGAGCACAAAATTCCTTTTAGCAGAATGTTGAAACATCTCAACTGACATGGATGGAAGATAGAGTCACCCAGTGAACAATAGGCCTAATAGAAAGTGAGCCTTAGAATAATCCTTGGTGACAATAAGAATATAAGCAAACGATTGCTACAGTGTAGGTTGGAAGTCATCACTAGTCAAATAAATTTCATTTTTTTTATGTCATCTAAGTCAAATTGGAAGTCATCACTAGTCAAATAAATTTCATTTTATGTCATCTAATTCAAATCGATGTTGAAGCAACACTATCAAAGGTTTAATACCAATTTTAGTTTTTTGGGTGAGTGCAAGTATTTATTTCCATAGCCAAAATATGCTTTAGGATATGGACCATGCCCAAAATGCCACAGGGCATTTCACCTTTCATTTTGAAATCATGAAATACCAGGTGAAATGCTTCTTGTGTGTTTTCCATGTGTTTCTTGTTGTTTCAGGTGGTTGAAATGAACATTATGTTCTCTACCACAGGGCATGAATCCCAAGAATCAAAGGAAAGGAAAAAGCACAAAGAAGCATTCCATAGATATCTGGAAACATGGCAATAATATTAAGGATCTGAAGGCAATCATACCATTCAAGGATATAGATAATAGTGCAGGATTACCTGCCCACAAGCCCTATGGCAGCTACCTAAGATGTATAAAATGGCATAGAATCCCTTATGAGGTTCTTGACTCTTCCAAGTATTCCACTCTCTTCAGAAGGGACGGTTGCAGTAGTGCACATGATTGCAGTTTTCAAGGCATTCACACAGCAAAATAAAACTTCCCTTGCACAAGTATTTTGTGCTTATCTGAAAGAGCATCTCCATACTACATCAAACGTATTGGATCCTATTGTGGGGACAAATTTATTCGCTATAGAAAATGGATTGAACCAGAAAGTATTTCGGTGCTTGTTTGTGGTACAATATTTTTTTGCCTTTCTAGTTGATTCTACTAGAGAGAAAAGATGGTTGACAACATTAATGGAAGAGATTGGAAATGATAGCAAGGATGTGCTTCTAGATATTAGGATGATACATCAAGAAATTCTATGGCAAGTTTCACTTAATAAGGATTCAAAAGAAATGGATAACAAAGATGATGGAAATGTTTCTACCAGTGTCAAAACTAATTTGGATGTGCATACAAGTGACAATGGCGATAATTTTCCAAATTGTGTTGCATTATGTGAATCTTGTTTTGAATCAGCCTAGACAATCATCTATTTGGAATGATGAACCTCAACTTTTAGATCTCATAGATTTATTTCAAGATATTTGTCACCATGCATGGCTTCAATGAAGGTTGAACATTGATTCCTCCGCTCGAGGATGACAAGCCTATGCTCATCAAGCACAGTTTTCTCACTCTAATAAAGCCCCTCCGAAAGCACAATCTTCTTATTTCTTGTAGAGCTACTAAAACATTGTAAAGGATAATAGCATAATATCCCTGACATCTCATGTTTTGCCTCTAATTTCACATGAATGCAATGTAGCTTGTGAAGTTGTTGACAATGATCTTGTTAGTGTTTTATTGGATATATTGTCTAGCTTTTGCCTGCAAGCATCAAAAAGTAAGAGCCTGCCAAAATTTAAGTATCTTACACCCATGCTACTAGTTGATAGATTGATATAATTGAAGCCAACCAAAAAAAATTATTCTACTATTCTAAATTCTAAGAAGTCAAAAACAAAAGATGGTGATGGTGATAATCCCGAGAACTTGGAATCTAACCATAAAAATCATATATATCACATGTTGAATTTTCCTGATGGGTAAATAACTATCTGGAATAACAAAGAAAATATGTTGATATTGTTTGTAACTTCATTTAGAAGAATCTACCCTAAACTTTAGTACAAGATCTTCTCCAGTTATGAGCAAGGTCTACAAGGGTGCATGCCATAACATTGCATTTCCTTGATAGAGGTGGATTGATGGCTTTGATGAGCTTGCCTACTAGTTGCCTATTTTAAGGGTTTGACAGTGTTGCATTAACCATCACTCGACATAATAATTCTTAACGATCCTCACATGCTTTATAGGAAGCTATGGAATCAGAGATTCAACGGAGTCTTGTAGTAGCATTAAATCGAAATATAAGTGGAAGGGTGAGTCCTTGTACGTTTCTCTCAAATATGGCTCTTGTTATCTCCCGAGATCCTCCTGTTTTCAAACAATCCTCCTGTTTTCATGTTTGTTGCAAAAGCAGTTTATCAGGTTGAAATTATTAGAAAAAGCACCTTATATAATTTTGTCAAGAGATCAGGGGAAGGAAAAAGGGAAAGATAAGGAGAAGGTTTTAGAGAAAGATAAGCTAAGAAGGGGGCATAAGTCTATGCAAAGTGAAAACAACCTTGCTGGCAACTTGGGTAATGCATCCATAAAAAATTATGATGTTAGAGGGAAAATTAAAGGACACAAGATGCCAACACATAGCTTTGAGGGTGTAATTGAATAGCTCCTCGATTGAGTTACTATTTACCCCCTATGATGAATGACTTTGGAAGGAAATTTAAATCTTCTTTTTCTGTTATAGATATGGATGCTGATGAGATTCCATTGGAGGAGAAAGGAAAGGCTATTGTTGGCATAGATAACTTGGAAATGGATGGAAAAACTTCATTTTCTTTAGCAAGAGAAGATTTTATTTTGAACCAACTAACTTAAACAGTGTTTATGTATCCATCAACAGTTAATATTATTCATTTTCATGATGCTAAAAGCAACCATCTTAAAGGCTCTACAAGGAGGAGACAATGGCATGGGCCACAGTGGACCTTTATACCATGTTCTTCATAGGTTTCTTCCATCTTCTAGGATGCACATAAAAGAAAGAAAAGCAGATAATGAATGGAGGCAAAAATTCTCAAGTAAGGTTAGTCAGTTTTGGCAATATGAATTTGTTGAGCTAAGGACGAAAAACGCTATTTGTAGAGATTGTTAATTCACTCAGTGCTTCTATATGTATTCATGCATATGGCTACAAACCTCCAGAATGCCAAATGAATGCATTAATAATTGATAAATGATCTTGCAACATGCTCACCTTCAAGGTCAAACATTTCAACAGAAGTGTCAAAAGCATTAATTGATGTTGGAGTGATTCAGGCCTTGTCCTATACACTTGTGAATCTAGATTTAGATCATCCTGAGTGTGTTAAGATTGCAAATGGAACTGTGAAGGCCTTCAAGCCATTAACTATAAAACCGGTATAAAACCATGAAGATGCTCAACACAAAAATAACAATCATGGAGCTTCGAGCTCCATTGTGCATCAACACTGGAATGAAAGATAGAATGAAGAAGCATCATCAGCAGATGCAATTGCACATTCTTAGAAACAAAGTCTAACCAAATGGATCTGTCCCATGATGCAATGGAATTTGTCCAATGTGTTTAATATTTGAGAATAGAGTTTGAAGAGGAGTTTAAACTTTATGAATGGGGGTGTTGAATAAGATGTTGGTGCAATTGCAAACTTTAGGATTGAACATGGTGGGAAAGATAGTTTAGTAGATGAGGATGAAGAAGTGGAGATGAGTGGGGATGGTGGAGAAGAAATTGCAGAAGATGAGGATGAAGAGGAAGAGGACAAGGAATTACATGAGGATGATCTTCATCACTTGTCATATTTAAATGTTAACCATGTTGACCATGATGTTAATGAGCTTGGTGAGGATGCAAAGGATTTAAAATATTATATTGATAGCATTGGCAAGGGTTTTGTTTATCCACAAATGCTCTTTGAGAAAAAATTGTTGGAAACAAAAAAAGTTCTTCCCTCTAATCAAGGGGAGGTAAATTGTACAAAACATACCTCTGGTCCAGTTAGGAAACTAGGTAAAGTGGTCAAAGAGATGGTTTCTAATGCGCTAGCATAAATGGTTTGTATTTTAGAAAAGAGGATAGAAGATGGCTAAATGCATCTACGATGAGTAAAGATGATCATGAGTTACAAGTTTAAACACATTGAAAACATGTAACTTTGAAGGTGAGGATTCAAAGGATTTAAACTATTATTGGCAAGGGTTCTGTCTATACATGCATGCCCTCTCAGCAAAAGATTGCTAGAAAGAGAAAGCTCTTCCTTCCAATCAAAGGGTGGAACATTATACAGTTTAGATCACTAGTCCAATTGGGAAATTGGACGAAGCAGTGAAAGAGATGGTTTCTGATGCACCAACAGAAATGGTTTATGTTAAGGGAAAAGAGATAGAAGATGGGCTAAATGCATCCAAGATGATGATGGGCAACAAGTTCAACCAGGTGAAAACCTTTACTTTTGAAGGAGATGGTAAGTTAACTAGCGACACTAGAATAGACAAAGATTAGGTTGGAGGAGGAGCTGAGTACTATATTGCCTAGTCTTTAAGACACAAGCTTGCATGCTATTCATGGAAAGCATGTGACAATAACGATGAAGTGATCTTGAAGAGGCAAGGAATCTACCAACACTTCAGTAACAAACGTGAAGAATTATTAATTACTGCTGCAAACAGAAAAGTGGTAACAACTAGCAGTGAAAGTACACAACTAGGGATTTCAATAAAGTAGGCTAGAATAAGATTTTCATCTACAATTTGTCTTCAATGTATACATTATCCAATGCATTCCATGTATAGTAGCATTTTTTTTTATTTCCTTGAATCTTTACATATTCATGATCTCATGTATGACCATTATATTTCATATGTGAGTGTAAAGAATATTTAGAAAGACTTCACTAGATAATGCTTGTTCCTGAGCATAATAGTAACTCTTAGAAATACACAATCATGAACAGTTATTGTTTAGCGCTGGACACAGTTCCAGACTAAAACTCCACTTATTATCCAATGTTCCAACTGCTCTTAGAAGTGGGTTACCCGGTGCATGGATTCAAAAGCATATATGAGTACAATTCAAGATACGATTAAATAGAATCTGGACTCTGTGGGACATGAGGTAACTTTTGTTAAAGAAGTGGATCGAAACAATACTTTAAAATAAATGTTTTGTTTTCACAAATATAGCACGACTTTGGTTACGTAACCATACTACTCCAATTGTGAACAATGGACAAAGTAATAGTTTATTTCAATGGACAAAGTAACTCAGCTTTGTTGCAACAGGTGAATGCCCAACCCAGGCAGACATGTGCGAAGAAATATTGTTTTCATCGAGCAACTTGTGCCTCATCTGGGTTAATAGAGATGTATCAAAATGGAACATTTAGTGGCACTGAAATAATGGTTAGAGGTTCACAACCCATTAAAGGTATCACACATATGCATCAACAAATCATAAGGTCAGTTAAAACTATGCCTCTTGTACCAAAGTTCATTCCTTATGTGCATCTTGTATCAAATGGGCACTCTGGAATTTCTACCCCTTCTTGGACAGTCCCTGGAAAAGGCAATAATGCTTCTTTGGAATCCTCTCTTTTGAGAACAAAATCTCTCTTCCAGGGTACACCATTCCCTGAAGAAAAAGATAAGGGATTACCATGTACAATTGGTTACAATGGCAATCTACATACATATTTTATTGTTCCTCTTGCTTCTTAGAGTACAAAGGTTGTAAAGGGCTCCAACTCTACGAAAGGCATAAGATCATATAGGCCAACACCCATTAGTACGCGTCTAAATAGATATCAAACATCTTATCTTGATATTTATCTTCAGAATGGACACAAATGCCTCCAATCCCCTTGGGAGTTGGGATCTAATCCTAGACAAAATTTTAAAAAGGAACGAAAGAAACAAAAGCATAGAACAAAAAAATGTGGAATCTTCTTTATGCAACAAAAAGGCTTGCAATGTGTAAATATGCACATTGAATTAGAACCCAGACGAAATCAACATAGAAGAAAAGGATAGATACAATTTTGGTTATGATCATTTGGCTTCATCTCATAGAGCATTTCCATATAGTGATAGAAATATAAGTATGGCAATCCCACAAGTGAAAAAACGTCAGAGAACCTTAAAGAAAAAGCACTTGCAAGAATTCCTTCTTCAAAAGGATGTTTATGTTGGTGAGCTTGCCAATAGAAATGTGGACAATCTGGACTCTATGGGACAGGAGGTAACTTTTGTTAAATAAGTGGATGGAAACAAATACTTTAAAATAAATGTTTTGCTTTCAAAAATATAGCAGAACTTTGGTTAGGTAACCATACTACTTCAGTTGTGAACGGCGGGAAAAGTAATAATTTATTTCAATGGACAAAGTAGCTCAGCTTTGTTGTAGCAGGTAAATGCACAAGCCAGGCAAACATCTAGGAAGAAATACTATCTTCCCTTTGTACCAGTGTTGTGGCTAATGGTGAGAAGTGTATCAATTCCAGCGATATGTGCAAATAAAAAGAACATGGCAAGAGAGAACAAAGACAAAACAAATTTATCTAATAAATTTTCCCGACAACTTAGTCAATAGGATTGCTGCTCATATATGAAATTTGTAGATTCCTTTCGATTGATGCTCGAAATTCACATAATACTACATCGTTTGGCTTTTGAATTATTTTAAACTCATTAAGTATCAAATATAAGCATTTCAGTCTGGACATCTTTCTTTTGAGCCTGATGTCACCCCTCAGATCTGCTCGAGATTAGTAAGAGTCATAAAACCGTTGGTTTATGATTTTCTTAGGGTATATCTCATATGCTTGAGTTTTTCATGCTTGTCAAATAACGTATCAGAATGGCACAAATGTTTTAGTAATTTGAGGGAAAAAAATTGCCTAGAATGACTTCATTTAACCACAGTCCACTACATAAACTATGTTAATTCATAAAATCTCATCGTTTTTACAATAACATAAAGTAAGCTAAGATCATAAAATAACATACCCATGTTCCCTTTCCAGGATGTTCTGGTGTTTAAACTGAATGGAGATCTACGCTTCTATAAATCCACAGTCCCAGCAACTCCGTAATCACTAAAAAAACCAAATGCATCAATTACATATGTGAATCCTACATAATAAGCACTGAATTTGTAAAGGGATGGCTAGTCCTCATTGTTTATTCAGCCCAAGAAACCACTGAGAGATAGCCATAGTTGCAGTAGGAAGTGATCAAAATGGCATTGTGCTCAAATCTGCCCAGCGTTACAATTTCGAGCAAGGCACTTGGGAAACTCTGCCTAACATGCATTCTCCACGGAAACTTCGTTAAGATTTTTCCATGGACATGAAGTTTTGTCATAGGAGGAATGTCAAGCCCCAAAGTTTCTCTGACATGTGGTGAAGAGTATAATCTTCAAACAAGGACTTAGAAAAGGATACGTGACATGTTCCATGGAGGGAACAACATGACTCATGCTCCCCCATTAGTTGTTGTAGTCAATAATCAACTATATGTAGTTGAGTATTCTAGAAATGAAGTTAAGAAATATAACAAGGAGAATAACATGTGGAGTGTTGTGGGTAGGTTCCCTGTGAGGGAAAATTCAATGAATGGATGGGGTCTAACATTCAAGGCCTGTGGTAATGAGATTATAATAATTGGTGGGCAAAGAGCACCTGAAGGTGAATGCATTATAGTGAATTCATGGAGGCCTACCTCTGATGTTAGGAGGCCATTAGACTGGAAAGTCCTTGCAGTCAAGCAGCACACTGAAGTGTTTATTTACAACTATGTAGTAATGAGTTGTTGAGTCGGTCACTATTCTTGGTCTCGTAAATCTATTGTTGTTTTGTATTTTTCAAAGTTTATACTTGTCCCAGTGATCCATTATAGAATGAGCCAATATTATATGACCTTGCTTAACCACAGTTTTTGCAAGAAGTTTCCCATAATTACCAATCCAACTATACCAATATTCAAATGATTATTAGTTTCAAAGTCTTCACTTTCCTTGGATTCATTACCAAAAGGTTGAGCAGCATCCAATGCTTTAATCTTCAGATGTCTGAGAAGGGAACTACATTCTCCATTTTGTTTCTTCCTAACAGAAAACAGAGATGTTGATACATTGTATCGTAGTTGTGTTGGCATCAAGGGTTGTTTGACACCAAAGCATGGATGTGAAGACTTAAAACATATAGTTAAAGGTTTAACTGAGGTAGCCATACATTCAAATTCAGACATCTCCAAGCTGATATATCCAAGCTTTTGGTGTACTCCTCTGCAGTTTGGGATGTAAGCTTAGATAGATCGAGCTCTTATATTTTTTGACATAGAGAGGAATGTCATGCAACTTGTGCTTCTAAAACACCTATTATTTATGGTTAATTGAAGTCAAATAATTATATTAGCAAACAAACCCCGAAAAATTCACCAATACAAGACAAATTTCTTACTAGCAAAACATTTGATGGTACAATAATATTTGACAAGTCAAGCCACATGTACTAAACCTCAAAACCTTTAAGACCAACATGAAATTTATAAACTAACATATTTTTATAAAAACTCTAGCATCACACTACATTGATTAACAATATAGAACCCTCAACGGTGAGTACAAAAGCTTCAGAAGGTTAAGTTACTTAAAACCCTAACAGATACTCTAGAGTGTCTAGATTCATAATATCCAAAATACTAATTCATTCGGTATACTTTTACTTACGAGTGGACATTATCATTCAAAAAACCCTATCACCAAGGAATCACCTAATAACTATATAGAGAATGTCGGATACATCAATTGGTTTGCATGGTATTAATGTCTCATTCCATGATTCATAGATTTGCATACATATTGAGTCGAAAACAACAAAAAGAGTTGAAAATTCATTAGAAGAATTTTGTTTTATATGTTTTTCACCATGCAATTATATCCTAAGGGTTGGAAAGTCTATACATCAATAAAAGAGGCTTACTACAAAAAAACTTTGAATGTTCATCGGAAAAAATTATATATACACAGAAAAATCTTAAAATTAATCCCACTCGTCCATATGAGGTCCACCACACAACCCTTGCTTAGGTGTGTGCACAATCCACAAATTAACAAAATACTAACAGAATGAACACTTGCATTTACATAGATGTTTTAAACCCATCTTTAAATGCTCTGAAGCTAAAAAAATCAAATTTCATATAGAAAAAAGAAAATTAAAAAAAAAATAGTAACATGTATCCTACGCTTGAAAGGCCAAATCTTTCAGCAAAGTATATTGTTTTGAAAATCACTGACGCATGCCTTATAATCCAAAAGGTCATAATGAGTCGAGATCACTTACAACCGGCATGCCTATAAATCCAAGGAAATCAAACATTGTTTCAAACACCAAAAGTAGGATAGTGCAAGGAAAAAACCTTTAATTCAACAAACTACTCCAAAAAAAACCGAGATCTAATATGTAAAATAAAAAATAACCTTTTTTTAAAGTAAATGCTCATAAAATTGATGAATGCCATGCCTGACCCTCATTAATTTCAAAAGATGTTAAAAAATTAAAAACACCTAGTTTTAGAAGCAACTTATATGTACAAAGAGATTTTTGTCAGGTCAGTGTCAGATGCGAAGCAAAAGGAATTAAACTACACCCAATATGTAAATTTAAAACAAAACGTTTTTTGTAAAGTCTAAAATTCTTAGTACTTTCTCACAAATTTGACCATTGAAATGTTGTTCTCATTGATTTAAAGAGCGCTTAAATTCATAATCCTATACGCAAAGATATATTTTCAATGATTAAATGTCAAATGTGAAGCCAAAAACATAGTCAAACAGAGAAGGGAAAAACAAAAAATTGAAAAACACTTATGACGCTTGAAATGCTCAATATCATAGGGATGTAAGACATTCAAATCCATAATATCTAAGTTAAAACAACAAGATTTGATCAGGAAAAACAACTTACTTACAGTGGGAGTTCCCAAATAGAAGAATTGATTTCAATGAGGCGGATTATCAAATTTAACACCTGCTATCTTATAGACTCACCAAAAAACAAATTTAAACATCCAAATTCATCTTCAAGACCAAAAATGGACCACCTCAAAGCCAAAAACTCATTAGAAATTTAAAGAGTAGAAAACTTGACAAAGTTTACCAACAATGGAGCACCTCGAAGCGAAACATTCATTATAATTTTAACCAAGACCAAAAATGGACCACCTCAAAGCCAAAAATTCATTAGAACTTTAAAGAGTAGAAAACTTGACAAAGTTTACCAACAATGGAGCACCTCGAAGCCAAACATTCATTATAATTTTAACCAAGACCAAAAATGGACCACCTCAAAGCCAAAAATTCATTAGAACTTTAAAGAGTAGAAAACTTGACAAAGTTTACCAACAATGGAGCACCTCGAAGCCAAACATTCATTATAATTTTAACCAAGAGAAAATGACAATATTTATGTTAGGTCCCGAGAATACTAGTGATTCTTCCATTACTATTGTAATTGTATCCCTTATTAATATTGTTGTGCCCCTATTGTCCCCATATTTTTATCACTGTGCCCCATAGAATCCCTCTATTGTTATTTTTGTGCCTTTATATTATTATTGTTAAATCGGCTTGATTATATTATGACCCCTTATGCTCTTATATATAAAAAGGAGGTCTTATCATTTGTATCATACAAGAATTGTTCGTTTGTGTAATGTAAAGGAGGTTGCCCCCTCGAAGAGGTTGAATTCTAAGGCATTTATCTCTCTTTTCTATCTTTTTGTGAGTTAGTTTCATAACATTTGGTATCAGAGCTTTGAATTCTAGAGTTTCGCTGCTCCAAACAGGTCATCGTGGTATTTTCACTACAACTTCTTTTTTTAGACGTTTCAGAAGCTAAAAAAAAAAAACCCATTTGAGAAAAAATCTCGGTGAACCGCACATCCGAATTTCAGAACTTGTCTCGCTATATTTTCGGACATATGATATGAAGAAGTTAGGGTTTGTGCAAACTCCAAAATTTCATCTAAAACAGGGCATCGTGGTATTTTCACTATAACCTTTTCGCTACGAAGTTTTAGAAGCTAAAGAAAAAAAACCATTTGAGAAGAAATCATTTTGAATATTGGGTCTGAATTTCAGAGCTTGTCTCGCTATATTTTTTGATATATGATCTGAGGAAGTTAGGGTTTTTGCAGACTCCCGAATTACATCCTAAACAGGTGACCTTGGGAAAATCGTCATAACTTTCTCTCTGAGAAACAAATTGAAATTTTGTAAGTTACAAAAAGAGGACGGACTGTAGTTTTCTATGCACAGTTTTTATATCTGAAGGTCGAAACAGTGACACGTGGCACGTCGTGTAAGTTCGCTCTACTGAAACATTATATAATCAGATCATCTTAAGAGATTCGGCATAACTCTTTCTTGGAGAATCAAAATCTAATCAGACTTGTGGGGTTAGAAAGAGCGCTTAGAGGGCTACTACAGGAGACAATTTGAGAAGTTTAAGATTTGAAAGTACAAAGTTACAGTCACTTCAAGATCGAGCTCCTGAAATCAAGAAAAGGTGATATGAGGAAGTTTGATGGAAAGGATCCAGTAAATTGGATACTACAAATGGAGCAATATTTTGATCGACATGGTGTACCATTGTTACAAAAGGTATGTATTGCATCTTCATATTTAGAACTGGATCAAATTTTATTGTATAAAGGGCTTTGTTTTCATAAAAACTTGTTACGTGGTCAATTTTCACGGAGGAAATGATAGCACATTATAAGGATACAAAGAGAAAAACTTTGTTTAGAGCAACACCACAACAATTGGAAGAAAAAGGAGAAAAAGGGCTTTGTTACAAAGTGGAAAGCAAAATTATGGCAACAAGGAAGTCTACCCCTCACAACTATAAAGATGGAAGTGTTTTTTCTCCTAACCTTCCACAACCTACAAGGGTTACACAATGACAACTGGAAGGAAAAAGAGAAAAAGAGATTTGTTACAACTGTGATAACAAATACATTAAAAGTCATAAGTGTGCTGAGAAGAAATTCTTTTACATTGATTAGGAGAGGAGGAAGAAAAAGATCAAGAAATGTCAAAGGAAGAGTATATACACCAAGAACCAACCCCAGAGAAAGAAGAAATGAATCTGATCATATCTTGTAAAGCATTGGAAAGAATTATCACTCCTAAAACTCTCAAGATAAAAGGACATATCAAGAAGAAAAAAGTTAAAGAAGTGAAAGATCACATCAAGAAAGAAGAAATGAGTCCAACCATATCTTGTAATGTGTTGCACAAAATTAATACTCCTCGAACTATCAATATAGAAGGACATATCAAGAAGAAAAATGTTCAAGAAATGAAAAATCACATTGTGTCTCAAGAAATCAATCCAACCATATCTTGTAATGCATTGGAAGAAATTACCACTCCTCAAACTATCAAGATAGAAGGACATATCAAGAAGAAAAAATTAAAAGTGTTGATTGATTCGAGTAGTACCCATAATTTTATTGATTGTAAGATAGCCAAGGAATTGAATTGCTTCTTATATTTAGCATCAGAGTGTCAAATTATGGTTGCAAGTGGAGTAACCATAAATTGCTCTGGAAAGTGCCATACTATCAAAGCTATCCATGGGAGAATATGTATTAAATAGTCCAATGATTTCCATTCCAATGGGTGGTGCTGATGTTTTATTATAACTCCAATGGCTACAATCTTTGGGTACGATAGCTTTTAATTTTAAAAACTTTTCTTGAAATTTTTTGGGAAGGAAAAGAAGTTGAATTAAGGGGTATTGAAGGAAAACCTGGAAAGATAATCAACTCTAACAGCATTACAAAGCTTCTAAATAGAAAACAACAAAGTATAATTGCACAATTATGTTCACTAGAGGATCCCACATCGAAATCATGTATTTCTCTAGATCTCCAAAGCGTTTTGGACAATCGTTCCAAGGTATTTGAGACTCCCAAAGGCCTCCCACCTATTCATGATCATGATCATGCTATTCATTTGATTCCAAGAAGTGTTCCTCGAAACATCAGGCCTTACATATATCCATATGCCCAAAGGAATGGGAACTCATTCAAAAGTTGCAGAAGATCCCAGTTCAAACAGTATTGTGAGAACTTGACAAGGAAGGAAAAATCATATTGGAACCTAAAGCAGTCACAGAACCAAGAAATCGAAAGCTACAAAATAGATCAATTTTAGAGTATTTCATCAAGTGCAAGAACTTACTCGGTGAAGATTCCACATGGGAGGACAAGAATTTATAGAAAAACATCAAGAACTACTCAAGCGTTGAGGGAACACTTTTTGAAGGAGAGGGGTATGTTAGGTCCCTATACTACTAGTGTAACCCCTTATTGTTATTAGTACAACCCCCTTATTATATTGTTATGCCCATGTAGTCCCCATATTGTTATTATTGTGCCCCATAGAAGCCCATTATTGTTATTATTGTGCCCTTACACTATTATTGTTATGTCTTCTTTGATTATATATAATAAAGAGGTCTTTTCATTTGTATCATCCATGAATTGTTGATTTTTGTAATGTAAGGGAGGTTGCCCCCTCGAAGAGGCTGAATTCTAAGGCGTTTATCTCTCTTTTCTATCTTTTTGTGCGCTGGTTTCATAACAATTTACTTGAAAATGTTACCAAACCCTTGCGCTAATTAGAAAAATGTTTGGACTAGAGAGTATTTAATGAAAAAAAATCATTTTCAAACATTGAGCTACTATGTGCATACACGAATCCAACAGAACATTAGAGGGCATTATATGCACGGTTCGTTCTTTAAAATTCAGATAGCCCTTTCCCGGGCCATACCTTTCATTTGTTTTTCATCATGAGGTGGTTATGGGATTTGGTTGCACATTTCCAGGGCAAGATGTCATGCACAACCTGAAATTGTGGACCTGACCCATTAAAATTTAATCCATTAGAGACCACTTGCACCCCACCCTATACTCAACCTTCAAAACAAACTGTCAAATTTGTATCTTTCACACATGAATCAAGATTCACACTTCATAGTGAAAACCCTTGAAATACAGGGCGAATTCAACTAGGAACCCTACATGAATCAAACTACAAACCCCTAGCCTTAAAATCAAGCGAATTCAACTTAGCCTCGATTTTCCGGGAATGGTAGAGGATGAAATAACCCCTAACCAATCCCATACCTGCAAATCTGGGCGATCAAAAGAAAATTCTACCTGCAACCTAGGTGAATCGGCATTGAAATATTTATCCACCCTATTTTTGATGGGTGGATATGATAATTATTTATTTTTTAAATGTTTTTTGGGCTAACTATTGAAAAATGGGGTACTTAAATTTCGCCCATGGGCTAAGATTCTTCGTTAAAATTTTCTATGGATAAAAAGTGTTGACAAAACTTGCATTGAGAAGCTTAAATAATTAGCATTGCATGCAGGTTCCTAGCGCAACCTTGCAAGGATTCAGCGTGGCATTGAGTAAGTGTATCATCCTCATCATGATAATCCATCCATGAAGAGATCTTCCACCGATGTGAGAAATGAACATTGGTCGATCAATTGTTGTATGGATTTGCATTAGATTTGTGGGGATAAGCATGAATCCCACATAAATTATATTCATTGAACAAGGAAATGTATGGAGATATTGTTCATATGTCAAGCGTGAAATTAAATGGTAATGCACATATTTTACACGGTAATTTATGTGTGGGTGAGCAACAAAGAAGAATAGGAGAGATAATGAGTGGTAAGAGACATAATGAGTGCGGTGACTTTATATTACTTGATTTAAATTTGTGAATGCATTGAAATTTTATGAATGTTGTATGCTATTGTCATATGCATGATGGACATGAGCAGAGAAAGAGGAACTGACATTGAGGGAAGACACATTGGAAAACCTAAAAAGTGAAATTGCCAGAAAGTTAAATTATCATGCATCACATAGCAGCCCTTATTTCCTTACATTCTCAAGCACTTTCCCTCTTTGATTTATGCTGCCATGTTGCTATTTTCCCAAGGTGTGATAAAGGATCTAGTCTTGGGGTTTTTGCCTTCATATTCCTTTCCCACAACATTCATTACTTCATTATATTATTACCACCAATTTTGTTAAGGGTTACTTTTCAAAATTCACCTTCATATTCCTTTCTCACAATGTTCATTACTCCATTATACTATTACCACCCATTTTGTAAATGATACTGTTAGCTCAATTTATTGTGTAAATTAAGACGTGCATTTTACTATTAATCCATGGTGGTAATCTTAGAAGAAAACCACAATTTATGGTGTAAATTAAGACATGAATTTTACTATCAATCCAAGTTGGTAATCTTAGAAGCAAACCATAATTTATGGACTTTCGGATAAAAACTAATATAGAAAGTAGTTATGAGAACAGAAGTGCATATTATATCTATAAATCATTCTACATAGCTAAGAATGGAAATACATATTATAAATCACTCCTCATAACTTAAGCAAAACTATCTAAGTCTATTCCATAAAAGCATGCATTATTTGTCAATGAAATTAGGCTATTTTCAGAAAAACAAGGAAGAAGCTCCCTCAAAGAGACATGGTTGTCCTCCCTCAACAATTCTATAATGATATTGCCAATATTTAAGTAAGTATGAAAGAATGTAATGAAAACATAAGAACTTAATCTAAGAAAGCTTGAAAGAAGTGAATCTTGTTCAATCTTAATCCTAGCTCACGAAGAAGAGGCTCCCTCAAGGAGACCTGGTTGTCCTTCCACAGTCAAGCTAATCACTAAAGGAAGTAATCTTCACTTAACACATTTTATAAAATAAATTCACAATAAATATATTTACAAATATTCACAGCAAATGAATATAATGAACATGGAAAATCAAACTAGCATATGCACAAATATAAACATGATACAACAAAGTGTATTTAGCTTGAATGGGGGCCCTCCAAACCTACTGGTACAATGCTAAAATACTCAGCTACAACTCATTCACTCCAATAAACACAAAGAAATCATGAAGCAAAACTTTTGTCTTCAATTATTTCAAAAATAATAAGTTTGTCTACATACTCTAATTATGAATGCTTCTCTTTAAATAAGCAAAATGATAACCAAATATGCTAAAAAGTTTGAAACAACCATCATTAATGTTATCCCACTTCACCAGGTTGAAGCCATCCATTAGTTACAAGAAATCTGGAAAAATTCCAAAAAATCCTAAAACTATCCCTTTTAAATAGGGATTTCTAGGTGATAGGTCAAGTTTGACCAGCGTTGACTGGACCTATATTTGTTCATTTTGATTGAGCCAATATTTTTTCATCCATCCTTGGTTCTTAATCTTTCCAAATATGTATTCAGCTCGAGCCCAAGTGTCTTGTGTATATCGCTTTAACAGAACTATTACGGGAATTTCCAATTCTGTCCAAAAATACTCTTGAAACCATTTTTTTCAAAAGTATCTAAAAATTGAAAAACATAATTTATTTACCTAAATATGCATAATAAGGTCAAAATAAAGCATATATGGATGATATAAGGTGGATTATGATGGAAGTTAAATGGATTTTTAATAAGTAAAATTCATCAAAATCGAGGACCAACAAATACTTTTCAAAATTCATTTTTTGCCTCCACTCTTGTAATATCCCTTGAATTATTTGATTAAATTTTCAAGAATTGACTTCAGAAAAATACACCATTAATTCTTTTCCCCAAGAACACAAGAAAATTGCGCAATTTGCACCATTAAATTAACAACGCATCAAATAAAATTTGCAAATGTAAAAGGCTAGAACTTAGAGAAATGTTGCAAAGTTGCCTATATTTTATTAATGGAATTTTTGGGAGGAAATATACATAATTTTTTGAATCAAAACTTGGATAGACTCTTGAAAGTACTTCCCTTAAATTCCTTGACAATTTGGCCTTGAATATTTTGTCCTCTCGGCAACAACAGACAATGCGACCCTCCTTGATGATGCAATTCGACCCCCTATGCAACAAGAAACTCGACCTCTTGGATAAAACAATTCAACCCTCCAGCAAGTCAACACGACTTTGCAAATTTGGCCTCAGAAACTCGGGAAAATCAGCTCCTTTGACGATGAAGAAATCGGCCTTGGAAGAACGGCGATTCGGCCTCCAAGTCGATGTCTTGCAATTAAATTTGATCCCTCCACAAATCAACAATTTCCCATCGAATTCACTCAGGCAAATTGGCGCACAAATGCGACGGATCGACCTCCTAGGACACTATAATTTCATCCTCCACCCGATATGTAATTTGACCCACACAATTAATTAAATTGGCCTCCCCTTATTCACATTGGATCTGTTGAATAAATTTGGCCCTTCTCTAAGACCAATCCACTTAAGGAAAGATGAAAGCTCAGCCCTACAAACATAAATGGACTGAAGCCTCTTGGGTAGGCTCTAACTCAACCTCTCTCCTTGATGTGCATGCATCCTCCTTAATGGATGATTTGATCTCCCTAAAAAGATAAATGATCAGCTAGGATGGCTTTACAACAACTGAAACTGATCGCCACCAAGTAGAGTGTATATCTCAATAGAGAAACTAGGAAATATTGAGGGTCTCTCCCTCTCTCAGTGAGTTATTCAAGCTCCTTGACAATTTACGAATAATTAATAATTCTTCACATATCACCCCTGGAGCCCACTTCTTTGTTTTATAATATTTTTCTCCTCCAAAAACCATGGGTGGTGAGCAAAAACCACAGGTCACTTTATTTTTCTAAAGTGACTTTTACCACCTTTATTTTATTATTTATTAATTTATTCTGTTACCCCCTTTTTCCTGTCAATAGCCCATGGGATGAAGATAGGCTATGACTTAAAACCTCGTGTGCCCCTATGAATTGGAAGTGACATTACAACTTCATAGCCTTAGCAATCTTATCTTTAGGTAAGCCATATTGGAACAAGAGAACAACCAACCAAAAGTGTCAGGAAGAGCCACAATGGTGACAACCGGTAGCTTTCTTGAAAGCGCAAAAATATCCCCTTGATGCTTAGAAATTTACATCATACAAGGGAGGGTGTTAGATTTTAGTATCACACTACGAATTTCTAGTTCTTCCTTACCATCATGGGTATCTCGGTGTCCCAAAACCACAGTCATAGTAAGAAATGGAACCAAAAGGATATGTCACATTGACATACCCATCATGCTTATTGAATTTTTAGAATAACTTCTTGTTTGAAATAAAAAGATGGAGAAGAAGAAATGGAAGAGTAGGAGAAAAGAACCTTTGAGAATTCAACATAGTAAATATACTAGTTTACAACATACATAAACAAAAAAAAAGGAAAAAAAAACAAGAGCTAGAGCCTACCTCTTCAGTGTTGAAAAGTGTAAATACGTTTGGTCTTCATAATGACATGTAATTGTGATTTTATGTAATTGATCAGAAGAAGAAAATAAAATTATTTTGTAATTACTTGAATCATGGTTTTCTTGATCAAGGAATTTTATTTTAGTTAAAGTTCCCATTGAGAACCTTTAGGTTTTTTCATCTAGTCATAAAAGTCAATTTGAGTCAATGTCATGTATGAAGGACCCTTCATGGGTATCTTACATTTTTCTCTAAGTCATTAAATGTACAAGAAGGCCCTCCAAGACCAAGCAAAGACACCTCCTACAAGTCAACTTCAAGAAGAAGAATAATCTCTCAAAAGGAAACGTCAGGTCGCCCTAAGTTCATGTCAGATCATTATGGAGGATCCAACGACTATAAATAGGTAGCTCGACCTCATTTCAAAAGACACAAAATTTTGGTGAGGCAAGTCCGAAATCAAAAGGTGCAAAGATCACTTAGGAAGGAGCCTTATCATCAATGATGTAAGAGGATAGAAGAGCGAAGTCTTTGGCACTATTTTAGGGTATGTTTTGGGCTAGGTACACTTCACACGTGCGAGAATGTGCCATTATCTACTGCAGAAAGAGCGAGTTATCATAGTCACATTGTGAAGACATTTTTTGGGTGAGGAACAAAGGTGGTCTCAAACTGAGGTGTCAAGAAGAAGTCCCCTTCTAGAGCAAGGATAATCAAGAGCCAAAATTGATCATTCTCATGTGCTAATGATTCCTGAATTAGGGATGAGAAATTGCAGGTCTAAAATAGAGAAGAGGAAGCCAAGGTAGCCATCAGGGAAGAAGGAACATGGAGTTTTGACTTCCGTTGACTCAAGAAGGAAGAGGAAGCTTTGTGTCTTTGTCTTAGAGTGGCAAATAGGTGAAGGGGCTTGGTCTGGGTATTTGTTAATTGAAGTATCTATAAGAAGAAGAATTTGTTCAGGTTTTCCTCTCAAGTGGGATAGATTTTGGCCTTGGCTGGTAGCCTATATTTTGTCTCTTGTCTCTTTATGGTTTATGCATTGGTAATTGTTTGATGAAGAATAAAAATATAAACATAGGTAAAAGAAGATCCTAATCTAAGAATTAAAAATCATTCACGAGCTTAAACTTAAACTTGATAACCTAGATTTCTCAGCATGGTATCAGAGCTAAGGAAACAAAGTCAAGGAAGGGCATCTTATCAAGGGACACTCGAGGATCAAATCTTGAGGAAGGCATCAAAGCGAAAATCATCTTGAAGTCAAGATCTACAAAGGAAGCATCATAACCCTAGATCAAAGAAGAAGTCTACAAAGAAGTATTGGGATCATCATCAAGAAAAGAAGGCCAAAATCCTACATCTACTTAAGAGATCTACGAATAAAGGTAAGCCTGAAGTTTGTTCATCCAAGAAAAGCACTTCAAGATCAATATCATATCATCATCAATCAAAGAAACATTCCCGAGATCCTCTCTCAATCATTTTGAACTTGGAACATCTTAAAGTCTATTCATCCAAAGGAAGCTAGATCAAAAGTTGTTATCATCAAGGTTCTAAGGCAATCTTTCTCTCGTTGAAGCAAGATTCCTACCACTGGAGATATTATCAAGAAGTCATTATCAATCTTCATCAACAAAGGCTCCACCATTAAAGGATCCAGAGGGGTCTCAGATCAAGGATCATTATTGAAGAAACCTATCTTCACCAAGGAGACGTTTTCTATTCTCTATATCATCATCAAAATCAAGAAAGCAGTAAGGAGAAAGAGCATCATATCAAGTAAGTAAATTTATGTCCACATATGAATCTGTCAAAATGTCTTTTTGCAAGGAAGGCATCAAATTGGTTGGGGCTTCAAACTATCTTGCATGGAAGAAAAGGACAGATTTGAATCTCATTGAAAATGGGGTGATGGAACATGCCAAAGGATCTATCACAACTCCAAGAAAGATGTTGAAGCTCTTGCAAAGTATATAAAAGGAGAAGTTAGGGCTCAAAGAATTCTTATAGAATCCATCAAGGATCCTCTCATCCCATACGTATCAAAACTTGAAACTTCAAAAGAAATATATGACAAACTGTTAGAGTTGTATTCCGTAAGCACTACTGGAGAAGTCATCTCATTAAGGAAAGAACTCTACAAGCTGAAGATGTCAAGGGAAGATGGAAAAGACTCATAATTTATGAAGATATATGAGATCCGAGATCAACTTCAAGATATGGGAGAAGTCATCTCTGATAGAGAAATGACTAGAGTTGTGCTAAATGCACTACTGGGGGAGTGGGGTAACTTTACTTCAAGCATTTATGGGAATAAAAATCTACTCCATTCCAAGATCTATGGTCACTATGCAAGATTGAAGAATCTATACTAAAGGTCAACTCGAATGTCGGAGCAGGTAAGCAAAATCAAGTTTATGCTACAATGACAAGAAGAGTAAGAAAATTTGGGAAGTCTAGTTTTCGGAAAAAGAAAAGGGACATGGCTAAGATTCAATGCTATGAGTTTCAAGAATATGGGCACTACAAAAGAGATTGTCCTAAGATTAAGAAGGGAAATAACAAAAGAGAGAAGAATCCCATATCATCGAAGAAGTGGAGGAAGTTGAAAAGAAGAAGTCCAAGAAAGAGGAAGTAAGAGATCTCTACAATGAATGAGATAGTCTTCCTCACCTAAGTTCTTTTCATAGTTCCTAAGTCTTCTGTTGTAAGATATGACTATCATGATTCACTAAGAAATATGATGGGATGCATCATGGCATCATAAAAGCATCGAAAACAAGAGCTTGTGACATAATCATATAGAAGCATGAAAGATGTTCGAAGCATGGCAGTGAACTATGAAAGGATATAGCTCTTGGAAACCTCATTTGTAACATAGATGGCAGTTATGGAAAAGAAAGGAAAAGGTTTAGTACAAGGCACATCATGCATCTGTCAAAAGGAAACATTTTCTAGATGGAGATACTCTATATCCTCAGGATTCTTTGATGGTATCTTCATCGAACGGTTCACCAATCAAGAGAGGAAGCAAGTGTTTCATCAAGAATTCCATACTTGTGGAATTCATGGGATGATGGTATGATGACATAAAAGGTGAAGCAGATCAAGGGATTGAAGCTCTTTCAATCAAGGAAATTGTTGCAGGAAGTTTGGATGACCCAAAGGAAAATGAGGTATGTATGCTTGCATTCAATTTTGAAGAGTCATGTCATATGGTTGTAGGTAACATGGATCAATGCTCTATCTTGAGAGCATAATCAAAAGGAAGGATCTCCTTCTTCAAAGAGATACAGGAATGCATGGATCAGACATTCACTAGATGAAATCAACACAATATGTTCTCATATGTAATATGAGGTGGTTGACATTAATTGGAGGAACTTTGATTGGAAGCTCTTGGGAATAGAATGTGTAAAAATAAAGGAGTCTGACAGATATTTATATAATATATATATATATATATATGGATCTAACAATATATATATATATAAATATATATATATATATAAAGAGTCTACCAATATATATTATAGATATATATATCTTTTGGAGATATGTCGATATGTATGTGGGATGTTGATGCAAACTAGAAGATTTCATGATAAAAGACCATCACAAAGGTAATTTTTATTGAAGTGTCCATTTCTTATTTTTGAACAAATATTTGGATGGGCTTATGCAGGTCTGCCAAGGGAAGATGTATGGATGTCTTCCACCACCGATACACATGTAGTAGGATGAAAGGTTCGTAAGGAAACATGGCATGAAGAGGGCAACATCACATGAAGTAAGGCCATAAATGGACTGATGGATCACTTTCTGATGATGACATCGCTGGCTCATGGATGAAAGTGATGGATGGTTGATGTTAGGGTCCCACCCTAACCCCCTTATTCATGTCATGGGATCACGTCATAGTCAAGAGTCAATAAAGCCCATATTAATATTTGTAAGTGGTTAACCCGCAATTAATGAAGGGACCACAGTTAGTTGCAAATGGGCCGTAGTATTAAATAAAGGGTAAATGGGCGGTAGTATTAGATAGATGGTATTAATAAAACCCACGGTATTGGCCCGTGGTATTGCATGTATGAGTCATATATAAAGGATAGAGACTCCCTGCGAGGAGTATCGTGTCTTTTTTTGTAATCGAGCTCTGCTCTATTGGAGGTTGCCCCCTCGAAGAGGCCTGTGAACATTTCTCTCTGAGTAATAAAATCATTGCTATTCTGTGTTCTGGATATATTTTCTTCGCATATTCTGTGTTCTGGGTATCTTTTC
>APFE031488032.1:27139-70473 GCA_000404065.3 Pinus taeda | reverse complement strand
TTCGCCTCCTAGATTTTTGGAAAATGACGCTTCCGCGCTCCGCGCTTCCGCTTCACTCCCGCTTCGTGCAACATTGTTCGATACTCTTTGAGGATGAGTTAGGGCATCCAAGATAAGAGTAGTCATAGAGGACCGATATTTTTTTAGGACTGGGAATTCGAGATAAGAATAGTCCTAGAGGAACACACCCTGAGATCCCGAGTGGGGTGTGTTCCGAGAGAAACAATGATGAGTGTGTCTATACATCATTGGTCTCGCCAGCATTGTGCTCAAGTCTCGTGGAGAGATAGATTTGTTAGTCAAGGCCATACTATGTGACAATGTTGGTTGATATGATGCTATACAGATGGCTTACAATCCGACTCTTCTTATGAGAATTCTTCAGATTGAGAATAACAAAGTACCATTATGAATATCTCCCTAGTTAAGAGGGAGTGTCGAAAAGTGTAACTAGGTTCAGTGCTCGTAATGAAAAAAACGAAAAGAAAAGAAATTATTTTGTAAGTACTTGAATCATGGGTTTCGTGATCAAGTAATTTTATTTTTAGTTAAGGTTCCCATTGAGAAACTTTAGGTTTTTTTCTAGTCATAACATTCAATTATGTTGATTTCTAGTAGCATAAGATGTGCTCTAAGCCTCAAAATTTACAGGGAGGCTAGGACACATGTATTCCGAAATACCCAGAAATCATTTTGGGAAATTCCACTTCGAAACATTTTTATTAAAATAATTAATTATTTTTAATGGATGCCTAAGTCTAAACTTAGGAAATTAAAATAATTAAAGGGTACTAATAAAACTAGGTGTGAATCTTCTAGAAAGAGGTGAAGATCGAGTCAATATGATCTCAGCCATTGATTATAATTTAACATGGGCCATTGATTACTCAACAAGAAGCTTATAAGGACTTTGATGGCCATTTGGAAGAGACATCAAGTGGAATCAAGAGATCGATTTCTCAAGAGAGCAGCGTAGACCAACCAAAGAGATCATCGAGGAGATTATTGCAGTGAGGGGCAGGGATAGTTTTCTGGAGGACGTTTTCTTCATCCAGAGAATGCAAGGAAAAGAGGGCAGAGAGTAGTCCAGAGAGGCAGCACAGTTCCACGCAGAAGCAGCACAACGCCACGTAGAGGCAACGCAAAGCTACGTTGTGACAGTGCAGAGCTTCAGAGGGAGATTGTATTTCTGCTAGAGAACAGTTGGGATCTAGTGCTAGAGTTGGGGTGTGAGACCAAGAGACCGGAGGGTTGAAGTTTCCAGCTAGGAGGAGATCAAGAGGAGGAGCAGCATAGTCCCAGCAGCAGTGACACAATAACTGAGTAGGTGTGACGTAGTGTTGCACAGAGACAACGCAGAGGCTCATCTCCCGTGCAAATCAGTGTCAAATTTTCCAATCACAGGGTGAGATCATCTGACTATCTTTATTTCCGGTTAGATATCTGTATAGGATTTCCATTTTGGGCATCCAAAGAATTGTATTCAGAAACTACTGCATAATAATACAAACCCTCAGTTGTTGCACCGGTTTTCCCGAATTGGGTTTTTCTGAGGAAATTTTTCCAAAAACAACAGTTTCAATTGTGTTTGTGGTTATTTCTTCTTGCTCAGTTCTTGTTTCTGCATATAATTTATTTAGTGAAGGTTGCAGTCGTATTTACTTCAATATTTACAGTGTAACACAGTAAATAACTTGCATGAATTAACAAACAGGAGAAGTAATATCAGTTTGTTGCAGTAGGGATTTGGGTCTCCAAATTTTCACATGGTATCAGAGCACAGGTGAAGCAAGAGAGCATACCGAAAGAGCCCAACGTTGAAGAGGAGGAGGGAGATCGAAGTGCTAAGTAGGCAACAGATCGAATCCCCAGAGGGAATGCGTAGTCTAGGCCAGGAGGGCAAAATTCTCGAGGAAAATCTCTCTCTGAGTGAGTTGACAGAGAGGTAAGATTTTCAGCTCATGATTTGTTAGTGGTAGAGGGAGCAGCGCGGCAGGGGATTCAATGTAGAGCAACCTTCAAGTGGGATGCAGTTTTCTGTAGCATTTGTTGGGTTAGAAAAGCGCCAGAAGAAGGAAGAAGACACCTTTTGAGGGAATTTCTTCCTTAGTGAATTCCGAGCCAAGGAATTCTATTTCTCAGTTTCTAAGAAGCAAAAGCGACAAGCAGATCTGCTAACTCTGGTAGGGAGTGCGTAGGCCAACGTAGCAGTGGCACGAAGGAGAGAGAGAGAGCAGTTCGACTTTTGTTGGCAAAGATGGAAGCTAATGGGTTGAGAGATCAAGGTCAGTTGAAGGGAGCCTCCAACTATGTAATCTGGAAGGCTAGAATTTCATGCCTTCTAAATGAGCATGATCTCAAAGGCTATGTCAATAGTGTGGTAATGGTACCCTTCGATGCAGATCCGCTCAAGAAGTACAAGGCTAAGATGAAGAAGGCCAAGCGATTGATCCTCGACAGAGTGAGGGATCACATTGTATGTCACATTATTGGCAAAGGGATGGCCAAAGAGATGTGGGATGCCTTGGCTACGTTGTATCAAGGATCTTCCAAGCAACGAAAGATGTGCTTGGGGGAGAAAGAGAGATCCGCAAGGATGGAGAAGGAAGAGCGCATTGATACGTTCCTATCGAAGCTTCAGGATGTCCAAGATCAATTTGCAGCTATAGGATCATCACCTCAACCTACATAGATGGTGAGGTTGGCCCTGAATTCAGTCTTAGAAGAATGGCAAGTATTTGTCTAGAGTATTCAAGGCAGAGAGGAATTGTAGGATTCGAAAGGGATGTGGGCCGCTCTTCGACAAGAAGAGATGAGGCGAGACTTGTTCAAGTGCAAACTTGATGGAAGCAGCAGCAGTGGGATGAAGCCCAAGGAGGAGGAGGAGAATGCAACCTTTGCATCAAAGGGGCAATAGGAGCAGCGGAGGCGAAAGGAGGATGTCTCTAAGATCAAATGTTTCTGGTCTGGTGAAATTGGTCACTATGCTATGCAGTGTCCTCTCAAGAAGAAAGACAAGGACGAGAAGCATGATCCGTAGGCTACAACTGCAAGGATCAAGGAGGAGGAGTTTGCCATGATTGCCAAGATACCTCTAGGGGAGAGGTGGGGTGATCTAGTACTATAGTTCGAAAGAATTGTAGATGGGCAGGACCCTTGAGGAATCCACCTCCTTGGTCAATACCTTGATAAGGGAGCCCATATCAGAAGTAGCAGGATGGACCAGTGTCAGTTGGTGCAGAGGAATGTCGGAGTGATAGTTGTTGTGGATAGGAGCGCCAAAGATGGAGCAGCGAAGAGCATAGTTGGAAGCAATGAATTTGGCACAGTGTAGAGTTAACAACAAATCAGAGACTAGTAGCAATCAGAACTCTAGCAACAGATGCATCACGTTGACCACCTTTGGTTCAGTATTTTGGATGTTTTCCTGTTGCAACAACAGCAAAGTCGTAGTGCAAATGCAGTTGAAAAAAACAAGCAGAGTCAGCAGCATCACAGATGCAACATTTGCGCAGTAGTTGGTGGGCAATGATGTCAAACATCAGCAATGCAAAGGGAGATGTTACAGAGTTAGGGAGATGCTTCAGCGAGTTTCATTACTAGAGCACATTCCTCGCTGAGGGAGTGTTGATTTCTAGTAGCATCAAATGTGCTCTAAACATCAAAATTTACAGGGAGGCCAGGACACATGTATTCCATAATACCTAGAAATCATTTTGGGAAATTCCACCTAGAGACAATTTTATTAAAATAATTAATTATTTTTAATAGATGCCTAAGTCTAAACTCGGGAAATTAATATAATTAAAGGGTATTAATAAAACTGGGTGTGAATCTTCTAGAAAAAGACGGGGATCAAGTCAATATGATCTAAGCCATTGATTAGAATTTAATCTGGGTTGTTGATTACTCAATGAGAAGATTACAAGGACTTCGATGGACATTTGGAAGAGGCATCGAGTGGGATCAAGAGATCGATTTCTCAAGAGAGCAACTATAGAGATCAATGAGGAGATTCTTGCAGTGAGGGGCAGGGATAGTATTCTAGAGGAAGTTTTTCTGATCCGGAGAGTGCAAGGCAGCGAGGGCAGAGAGTAGTTCGGAGAGGCAACACAAAGCTTCAAAGGGAGTCTGTATTTCTGTTGGGGAACAGTAGAGATCTAGTGCTAGAACCAGGGTGTGAGAGTGGGAGGCCAGAGGGTCGAAGTTTTCAGTTAGCAGGAGATCAAGAGGAGGTGCAGTGCAGTCCCAGCAGTAGTGACATAGTAACTGAGTAGGTGTGATGCAGTGCTACGTATAGACTGTGCAGACACAATGCAAAGGCTCATCTCCAGTGCAGATCAATGTCGGATTTTCTAGTGGCAGTGTGAGATCATTTCACTATCTTTTTATCCAAATAGGTCTTTGTATAGGATTTCCAGTTTGGGCATTCGAAGAATTGTATTCAAAAACTACTGCATAATAATAGAAAACCTCAGTTGTTGCACCAGTTTTCCCGCATTGGGTTTTTCCGAGGACATTTGCCCAAACACAACGGTGTCAATTGTGTGTGTGTTTATTTCTTCTTGCTCAGTTCTTGTTTCTTCATATAATCAATTAGTGAAGGCTACTGTTGTATTTACTTTGATATTTACAATGTAACATAGTATATAACTTGCATGAATTAACAAGTAGGAGAAGTAATATCAGTTTGCTACAGTAGGGATTTGGGTCTCCAAATTTTCACAAATTTGAGTCGATGTCATGCATGAAGGCCCCTTCTTGCGCATGTTACATTTTTGTATGAGTCGTTAAATGTATAGGAAGGCACTCCAAGGCCAAGCAAAGACACTTCCTACAATTCGACTTCAAGAAGAATAATAATATCTCTCAAAAGGACACGTTGGCTCACCCTAATTTCATCTCGGCTCATTATGGAGGCTCCAACAACTATAAATAGGCAGCTCAACCTTATTTCAGAGGACGCAAAATCACAAAATTTCGGTGAAGCAAGTTTGAAATCAAAAGGTGCGAAGATCACTTAGGAAGGAGCCTTATCATCAACGAAATAAGAGGAAAGAAGAGGGAAGTCATTGGTGCTATTTTTGGATCTATTTTGGGCTAGGTACACTTCACACATGCGAGAATTTGTTATTGTCTACTCCTGGAAGATCAAGTTACCACAGTCACATTGTGAAGACAATTTTTGGGTGAGGAACAAAGAAGGTATCAAACCGAAATGTCAAGAAGAAGTCTCCTTCTAGAGCAAGGATAATCAAGAGCCAAAATTGATCATTCTCATGTGTTAAGGATTCCTGAATTAGGGCTGAGAAATTGCAGGTCTGAAATAGAGAAGAGGAAGCCAAGGTAGTCGTGAAGGAAGAAAGAACAAGGAATTTTGACTTTCGTTGACTCAAGAAGGAAGAGGAAGCTTTGTGTCTTGGTCTTGGAGTGGAAAATGGGTCAAGGGTCTTGGTCTTGGTATTCGTTAATTGAAGTCTCTATAAGAAGAAGAATTTGTTCGGGTTTTCCTCTCAAGTGGGAGAGGTTTTGGCCCTGGTTGATAGCCTATATTATGTGTCTCTTGTCTCCTTATGGTTTATGCATTGGTAACTGTTTGATAAAGAAAAACATTATACTAACATAAATAAAAGAAGATCCTAATCTAAGAAGTAAAAAACATTCACAAGCAATTATCTACAAAAGAGAAATCACTTAACGTTAATGCCCTATATTTCTCAATATTCATCCCTCTGATGGTGGTTGAATGTAACTATGGTAGCATTCAATCTTCATTTCAATATGTCACAAATTGTAACCTTCAATCTTCCTTCAAATCTCTTACAAATATGTTCTTTGACAACTAGTAAATAGCCCTCTCATAACCCTAGGAAAGTTGAGTGAAATGAAGAATAGAATGAGAACAAATGGAATGAGTGTTTTAATCCACCAATGAACTCTAGCCATGCCTAAACAAACCTTTTGAAACCTCTTCTCGGTTCCCACCAAAAAAGAGGGGAAAAATTCTCCTTATTGCATGCGGTGTTGAAGGACCGCTTCTAAGTTCCTGGGAGCATCTTGGGAGTACTCCCTAAACACTCCCCTAAAGGGCATGGAATGATTGTTTTTGCTAGGCCAAAAACCACTCCTAGAAGGGAGCATTTAGGAGGCACGCTCCAAAGGGCACTTCCTGAACTTGGTTGGGGAGCATGATTTAGGAGCAAAGAGTTGGGGGTGAGGGGCCACTTCCCTACAACACAGGTGACAACACATGACAAGCCTCCAAAAGACCAATAGTATGTAGAGGTAGTAGTGGTTTGTGGGATGATGAAGGTGGAAGGATGATAAGTTATCCACTCCAAAAGTCTTGTCTAAAGAAATAATGTCTAACCCCTGCAAAGCATCTCATCTCTGTATATATAGAAGTCCAACCCCTAAAATCCTAATTCCCCCAAACTGCTTGAAGAAATAGGAAAAAAAGAATACTAAGCTTTTCATAGACCGCATGCTCAGCAATAGTGTCAGCTTCTTGTTGGGATGAGATTTTTATGGAAAAGCAACTTTCTACGAACTGTCTTTCCCATTTCTCATCCTACAAACATTATTTACCAATTTTATATTTGGAAACTAGCAATTCTATATCCCTGTCTTGCCAAAAGCGACCTTGCCAATAATTATTTGCCTGCATTTGTAATGATGTAACATGAAATCAAAACATAATGGTGTTATTTTTTGCTACAATTAAAAAGAAGTCAAACTTGATACTTTTCCCAAAATAATATCAACAGGAGTTACGAACATCAAACTCATATCTTAACGGATTGTAGGATGCAATTTGATGACAAAACTCTGATGCTTATTGTTCTCCAACCAAGAGTCATGTTGGCTGCCCAATCATGCTCGCTACTGGCAGGCCTCACAACTCAGTTATCTTTCCTTTTTATTAATGAATACTTGTATGATCATTAATTAAGGGCGAGCAAATTTTTGCTATTAAAACTAGTTCCTTGTCTAACTTATATATCGCTCGAGGTTGTTTTAAAACAAGTTCAGCAAGAAGGGTGGCAACTTCTAATCACCAATTTCTCATGCAATACCCTGACAATCATTGACTTGTACATCTGTTAGTTGTTCTTTTCCTTCGAGACCAAATCTGCCTATAAAACTCCTACAGGCTTTCTCCTTATTTGTGTCAATAAAGTTGTCTCTTTCCAATAAAAGCATAAGAACCTAAGCTACATGTGTAACTCTCCATTAACACTTTCCTTGATGATCACACTTCACAAGCACAACAGGATTTTCCAGAATGAATAATGAAGTCGACTAGAGTTTTACATGGGCAATAACAACATAATAAAGTTATCATGCTTGCCAACTATACCAAAGGAGATAAATTTTTCACTTGCCCATATTAGCATCAAAGACTATAATCAAGGATTTTTTCCTTTGGCAGGATTAATAAAAATGGTACGTATGGCCAACCAACCAAACTAGCTTTCCTAACTCGTGAATTTAACAACAGCAAAGATTTTTGGATTAGTAAGTCTTCTTGCTAAAGAAAATACTAACTTTGGCAGAATTAACATATGTGCCAACTGGGAAGAGTGAACTTGGCATGTACAACAAGTCAAATTCGATTTTTTATTTTATTCTCATGCTAACTGGATAAGGTCAAACTTAAGCTTTACTTGGCCAAGTCAGCATTGTGAACTTAGAATGTTTTCCAATCAAGGATGATATGGCAAGTTAGAATAATAATAAACTTCATTTAATGCCTTTTGCATACCAACATTAGCAAAGTGAATTAAAGCCTATTTCTCATGCAAGTATATCAACCAACTAGCAACTAGAATAAGAGCTTGGACTTGACAAAGGTGGCAAGGAAAATGTTTATCTAAGGAAATCAACTTAGGGTTTTAGCACAAGTCCATTTCAAAACCTCATATCCATCAAAACGCTCTAACTAGTTACCACGTGACACTAATAAGACAACCACTTGCTCACCACAGCTCCTGATTCGTCACCTTCCACCCATTAGAATCTTGGAAACCACTTTACCACGAATCATGACATCACAACCTATACCTACCATAAATAAAAACTACTAAATAGACATGCCTAGAAAATTTTCTTACTCCAAAAAGAGGGAAACAATGAAAATGAAGGTAACAACTACGAGATCACTCTTATAAATAGCATGTCTAAAAATAGACACTGCATGTCACTAAAAGCAATCTCATTAGACCCCTGTTTCTATAAGGAACCCAAATATGTTCTCAAAAACAACATGCAAGCCTTGAAAAGCAAACTGCTAAAAATAGCAATGTTGTGAAATTGCTTGCATCTCTCCTAAAATAGGTTCATCGACATTGTGAGCTTCAAAGGACCAAAAACATGTTTTACATTGACTCTATAGAAAACCTCTAATCACTATAAGGTTTTACATTTACATTGACTATAAGGTTTTACATTTTAAGGTTTGATATGCACATTGACTCTATAGGAAACCAATTGTGAGTCAATTTTATTTACATGTGAGCTTAAAATCCTAGTTTCTCATAATCTAGTGAAATTGACTCTATAGAAAACCTCTAATCACTATGAAGACCTAGATGCACCTAAAATGGATCTAGCATGATGGGGTCTAACTGGGTCTTAACCCCCAGTGGTGCAACAAATCTATGGGTCAACACCCTTCATTTGCATAACAATGATGATTTGTAACCCTACTGCTTGCTATATTGAAGATTGAGAAACTACCTAAGCTTGGCAACATCAGTGGTAACCCAGTTGTCATTGAGATCTGAGCCAACCAACACTAAAAGGGGTTAATCCCAAATATCATGATGATCCACAACTCAATGCTCCTACTTGTTACCGGTGTTGCAAACATCATGAAAAAATAGTGATAAAATCACCACATTGCAATTTTTTCCTGATACCAAATTTTTTTCAGCCAAAAAGATCATGAATTTTTGAATCCCAAAAAAATCGCAACATAATTGTCAAAATTGTGAAACAGTTTTGATTTGACCCAAAAGATTGCCACCACACAAAGGGGGTGATTTATGCCATTTTTAGTTCTTTCTTTCTAATTTATTTTTATTCTTTTTATTTTGCTGATGTTTGTAGATTTTTCCCTTTTTTTCATTTTCCAAACCCTCAATGATTTTATCCTTGTGCTTGTATGTTTATGTTCAAACTAAGGATCGTTTTTATGTTCTTTACTTCATGCTTTGTTTCTTATTTTTCTATAGGCTTTATAGGAACAATTAAAACATAACAGCGTTTTGGTTATTAGCCTAATAGATTTTGAGCTTTGCTTGTGCGTGTTGTCGCTGCATTTGTAGGCCACTTTTTGTATAAAAAGCCATCAATATACCTATTTTGTTAATATTAATAGTCAAAATAAGTTTTTTATTATATATCTAAAAAATGCTACTGACCCCAACCATATATGTAGCATTTATCAAGGCTTCGAAGAAGGTCCTTTGAATTAAGCATGAAATACACAATCCAAACAATTTACAATTGCTAATTCATTGCGTTGCATGAGCTTTTGAAACGTAGGAATATACAGAAAGTGTACAAGTGTCCAGAATGACCAGAAACTTTGGCTAGAAGTAAGGGAAATTTTCAGAGAACAACCATAATACATACATTATAGTGTTCCCAGTTAATCTCATTCATAATTATCACTATTCAGTTGCAATTTTAAACATATCATCCTTCTGAGCAACTTCTGAATATATTAGGATTTGTATCAGAAATCTAAAATTATTTACTTTTCACTGAAAAATAAAAATTATTAAAAATTAAAGAAGGCTAAAGCCCAAAATATGGAAGAATAACTTGAATAAATTCAAACACAAAATCTGGCAAGTATATATATATAAGCTAATTGAAACAACTAACCTTTTACAATGTATTATATGAAAACGAACTAGAGCTTCGTAAGTTTTCCTTTGCAGAATGTTTCATACACAAAAGTAGTCTTATGTCTACAAATGAAACCTAGTATATAAAAGAATCTTGTTTCATTTGAAATGTTACTGCAGTTACATGGTAAAAAATTATCAACTTGTTACTAATTTTTGTCGCTGCAAATGTTGCTTACAAACATTATTTAACTAAATGGCCATAATATGAGGGACTTGTTACCCACCATCTTGGTTGGATACTCATTTGGGATTTTGAAAATATTCTCTCTCTGAAAATAAAGGGTTTCAGCACTCTTAAGGATACGGCCACACTGTCTTATGGAACTACGACAAGTGGATGTCCTCCTTACGTGGAGATTGTACTCATCCACCAACAATGACATCACTACTGCTATACAGGGATGACGGCAGATTCAGACTTGAACTTTGTGACATCAAATTAGAGGCCAAATCATCCACTGTTTGGGAAGAATTTGCCACTGCAACAAATCCACAAAACAATCCAAGTGGACTATTCCTGATGAACTGGGACAACAGAATGCTAATATTAGATCTGCAAATGTAACGAATGTGTACAGGCTGAAGATTTCAGGACATAAAATTGAATTCTGGAGTATATGTAACTTTGCCATGGCATGCAAACGGTAGTGAAACTCCCCAAACCTGGGCTAGCATCCTATGAATAGTCAGAAGAAAAACATTTTGCACCAGCTATTCAAAGAATGATTGTTAGCCTCAGACCTGATACAGCAAGCCTTATCATGAGTCAGGCCTGGACAAGGAATAAGCCCCAAGGACGGGTCCATATACAAGCTGTAGGGCTGAGATTTCATTGAAAGAGCACTGCCACTTGAACACAGAACAGTAATTTAACTTTATATTTGCTGTCCATATTAACCTAATGGAGGATGGGTTCGACCCTATTGCAGGCCTGATATTGCCAGTCTCATAGGTGTGCCTCAGTATGGGCAGAGGTCTGAAGCCCCATGCTCAATTCTCTACATGTGAATATGATAATGTAAATGCTCAAAGCAGATCTGTAAAAGAATGCTCTCATTAGGTCACTTTTTCATCACAGAGTCAATGCATGTGTCTGACAACATTTGGAATAAAATATTCGGAGCAGGCAACCTACATGCAAAAGCAAACAGGGGCTGACTTTTACTTGAAGGAAAAGATCAATAATTTGCTATGCTGCTCGCAGCTCATCTCACACTAGATGTGGAATTTTGTTATATGTTGAAGTTTCTAAGTCTACCAGTTAGAAACTCTCCATGCACTTTACTGATGTATTCCTACCTACTTTTTCTGTTAATTAACAAGTTATTTACCATAAAAATTCTGAAAATAAATACAAGTGCATGCTCAACACATCACTGATCATCAAATGAAGGACACAGAGACAAGCACACAAATGACACTGTTGTTTTTAGACTAATGTCCCCGGAAACACCCAATGTGGGAAAACCGATGCAGCTATCTGAGGGTTTTATTATTAAACAATTCTTTTCTGAGTACACTGGGTGCCAAACAGGCTAACCCGACAGACATAAAAAAAATCTGGCAGCAATACCTCTCTTCGAAAACAGGTATTCAGAAAGCCTGCTCCATGAAATACCTCTCCAGCACAATCTGAAGCTCAGCATCAGCCCTGCTAGCCTCTGCATTAGCTTGAAACCCTCTGCGTCAGACTACTGAGGCTCTACGCAGCCTCTCTGACTCTCTGTGTCACTCCTGCAGCCTCTGCGTGGATGACGCAGGGCCATCTGGCTTTGCGCAGTCTTTGTGTGGCTCCCTCTGGCTCTGTGTTTGCCTCTCCCTGCTTCTGAGCTGGTCTCTCGGTACTATCCCTGCCTCTTTGCCTCGTACTCTCTGCCCCTCGCTGCAACTGTTCATTAATTCTATCTCTCTTAGCAAACCCCGCTCTAGAGAATAGAATGATTTATCACTCTAGTGTATTCTCCAAGTGACCCTCAAGCCTCCTTTTATACTTTTCTCGTTGACAAATCAACGGCTGAGATTAAGTCCCTAATCGACGGCTAAGATTAGATCTGGCTTGATCCATGTCTTTTGGACCATTCTAACACAGTTTTATATTAATTCACATTAATATTTTAATATCCCTAAGTTTAAACATAGGGAATCCATTAAAAATATTAATTATTTTAATATCTCCCAAACTGTTTAGAATCTGCCCAAACCCTTTCTAGGTATTGGATATCTCATGTGCCCTAACCTCCACCAAATTTCATGGCTAGAGCACATCCGACGCTACTCCAAATCAACATTATATGCATAACGATGCCTATTGATAAGGGTTTTTGGAGACCATTGAAGGTTGGATTTGCCCATTCTAAAAATGACGTGGATATGGGTTGGAAGTGTTACTATACTAAAATATGAATTGAATGAGCCTTCAATCATGTCAAAACACTGAGAAATGAGTGAGATATTCAAATCTAGAATTTACTACTCAGTTTGAGAGGTCACATCCCCACTAGGGTGAAAACCTTGATTTTTATTATGTAAACTTGTATTTCCAACAGCCTGGAAATTTAATTTTCACTTCAAATAATATTCAAATAAATTTCAGAAGTGAATAAAAGGGAAGATTTTGATGAGATATATCTCTAGGCTCAAAACCCCCTCAAAATCGCTCCATTTATCATGAAAAACTGCTGCTGTAAGTTGCTATTACAGATCTGCAAAAGCTTTATATAACGACTTGTTTTACTTAAAATCAGCCTTTCTTACACAATACAAGCAACTAAAAGTTCCTTGTCCAAATTAAATAAACCTTTAGAGCAAAACCCAAGAGCCAAAGATAGCTAAAAGGTAAGAATTCGAGCTCAAGCTAGTGGAATATCTTTTGTTTTTGTATTTTCTGAATTTTTTTTCAAGTAAGAAATACACACACTAATTATAAGCAACTAAAACTTCCTTGTCCAAATTAAATAACCTTTAGAGAAAAACCCAAAAGCCAAACATAGCTAAAAGATAAGAATTCGAGCTCAAGCTAGTGAAATATCTTTTGTTTTTGTATTTTCTGAATTTTTTTTTTAAGAAGTAAGAAATACACACACTAATTATATCAAGATAAGATTCTGCTAATAAACAGAAAGTTAAAATACCTCACAAATAGTTATCATGCTAAGAAAAATCACATTAACCACATTTTCCCTAGATTCTTCAACATGGTATCAAAGCTAAGGTGCTAAAGTCAAAGGAAGTGCAACAAAAGAGACATACAAGCGCCAGTCTACAACAAGAAGTCTACATCAGCAAAGATTATCATCTTGGAGAAGGTCGAAAATCTGTGGAGTGGTCCTAATCTACACTACAACAAAAGGAAAGCACAATACCTTTCACAATCTTGGTGCTAGCCTAAAAAATTTGGGTGTCATTACAACCCATGTCATACCACAACAATCTTAATGACTTAAGCAGTTTCGATGATTGGTATTGAACAATGCTCGAAGGCCACAAAGATCTTTGCTCATGCTAGTCAACTCAAGCAAGGTTCTACTCCAGCAAGGAGCATTGCAGCAAGGTTACAAAGATATATAGTCCCAACATACATTACAGCAATATCACTTCAAAAGGAGAACACAATACCACAGCTCGGGTGCACATCATGACAGTGTTCTCAAAATTCTTGATTTCGATTCCATACCCTCACAGTCAAGGAGTCAAATAATCTCAACAAATCATGGCATCATGGAAGCATTAGAAACAAGAGCACGTAACATCTCCATAGGGATCATGAAGGACAAAAATCTATGGCAGACAACATGTAGGATATATATCTCTTGGAAACCTCAGTGGACATTGAAGGAAAGAAAGGAGTCATCTAAGGCTCATCATACATCAAGTCAAAAAGGAAACATCTGCCAGTTGGGGATATACAAGATCCTCAAAAATTCTCTGATAATATTATCATCGCAGGGTTCACTAATCTAGAGAAGAAGCAAGTGTTTCAATAAGAACTCCAACTTATGGAATCCATAAGATGATGATGTGATGACATGAAGCAGATCAAGGGATTGAAAATCTTTTTAATCAAGTTGTTGGAAGAAGCCTCGATGACCTGAAGGTAAAACAAGGTATGTATGTTTATGTTTGATATTATAATGTCATGTCAATGGTGAGCACCAATATTGCAGCAATAATTTTGTAACCCCTGGGCTGCCTACTTTACTCTTATCAACCCAGTAGTTCGTAACAAACTTGGAAGCATCGGTGTTGTATGCACAAGTACTAGTTCTCACTGCAGGTTGTCACTTGGTTAGCCTGCGCAAGATTACTAAGAGCTCAAGCCAACTTCTATGGATTCCAGAAGAAGCTCCATATGTCATGAAATGAGAGAAATATTACTCTACAGATGCTACTCTAACTACAGAAAGGAGAAACACTGAAATGTAAAGAAAACTTAATAAACCCTAATTAACCAGCTAATCCTACTTTTGCAGAAAACACTATGAAAACCATGAAAGGAATGCCATTACCTACTCAAGGAAGTAAACAACATCTAACTAAGCTATTTCCAGAAGTAAATAAGCAAAGTTCTACTCCAGCAAGGAGCATTGCAGCAAGGTTACAAAGATATATAGTCACAACATACATTGCAGCAATATCACTTCAAAAGGAGAACACAATACCACATCTCGGGTGGACATCATGACAGTGCTCTCAAAATTCTTGATTTCGATTCCATACCCTCACATTCAAGGAGTCAAATAATCTCAGCATATCATAAAAGGCAGTAGTGCTTGGTGTTGATTCCTGAACAATGCAAGGAAGTCTCAAGAAAGATTCTGGAACTCTATTGTACCAGGTGGCTCAAGCAAGTATCTCATTGAAGAAGATCATTCAAGAAAGCATCAAGGTGAAGATTTCATCTTCACATGACAAGTAAGTATCTTTTTATTCTATATTCAAGTTAAATGACTTCATGATTGCAATAACATCTATGAATTGGATGGGTTATCAATATTCCTTGCATGAAGAAGGAGAATAGACAAAGTCCTCTAAGTAGCTGAAGTCATCAAAAGGTCTCCTTTGAATTTATGAAAATGGATATTTATGAAAGATTCCCTCACATAGTAAAAATTGGAGACATCTGAGTGATGTAGATGATAAACTCATCCTCTTAGGGTGCAATGAGGAGGGTCACATGAAATCTGATCTACATGAAAGTAAAGGGTATCAAAGGATGTAGGATATCTTCCATCTACAAGACTTGGAAAGGAAAATAACCATAATACACTAACAATCAAGGTAACAAATGTCCATGAAGAAGAAGGTTACCTCATTCAACCACTTGTGGTCTCTATAGAGAAGGACAAGTTGATGGCAAAAATATTGAAGGTTAAAAGAACTCAACCACGTGCAAAAAAGGAAGGCAAGGTTGGTCCTCAAGCAAGACAAAATAAGTATAGTTAAGATTCAATGCTACAGAAATATTTTGGAATCTCATATCACTAAAAGATGGAGGAAGCTGAAGAAAAGGGCCAAGGAAAGAGGCAGTAACAAACCTCTCCTACGTGTAAAATAGTATCCCTCACAAGAATGTCCTATCATAAGTTCCTAGATCTTGTGTTATAAGATATGACAATAATAATAAGATGCATCATGGCATCATGGAAGCATTAGAAACAAGAGCCTGTAACATCTCCATAGGGATCATGAAGGACAAAAATCTATGGCAGACAACATGTAGGATATATAGCTCTTGGAAACCTCAGTGGACATTGAAGGAAAGAAAGGAGTCATCTAAGGCTCATCATACATCAAGTGAAAAAGGAAACATCTGCCGGTTGGGGATATACAAGATCCTCAAAAATTCTCTGATAATATTCTCATCGCAGGGTTCACTAATCTAGAGAAGAAGCAAGTGTTTCAATAAGAACTCCAACTTATGGAATCCATGAGATGATGATGTGATGACATGAAGCAGATCAAGGGATTGAAAATCTTTTCAATCAAGTTGTTGGAATAAGCCTCGATGACCTGAAGGTAAAACAAGGTACGTATGCTTATGTTTAATATTATAATGTCATATCAATGGTGAGCACCAATATTGCAGCAATAATGTTGTAACTCCTGGGCTGCCTACTTTACTCTTATCAACCCAGTAGTTCGTAACAAACTTGGAAGCATCGATGCTGTATGCACAAGTACTAGTTCTTACTGCAGGTTGTCACTTTGTCAGCCAGCGCAAGATCACTAGGAGCTCAAACCAACTTTTATGGATTCCAGAAGAAGCTCCATATGTCATGAAAGGAGAGAAAAATTACTCTACAGATGCTACTCTAACTACAGAAAGGAGAAAGACTGAAATGTAAAGCAAACCTAGTAAACCCTAATTAACCAACTAATCCTACTTTTGCAGAAAGCACTATGAAAACCATGAAATGAATGCCATTACCTACTCAAGGAAGTAAACAACATCTAACTAAGCTATTTCCATAAGTAAATAAGAAAAAGACATCTTTTTGGATTTTTATGTATTTTTATGTGAATTTGACATGCATATAATTTATTGTGTGAATGTGGCAGCGAATAGGTGGTGTTGAAGGGCGGTTTTGGGACTTGAGAGGATGTAGGATGGTGTGGATGGGTTCTAAGAGGTCTCCGGTGGCCTTCTGGAGGCTTTTCCCACACTCGGTCTTCAAAAGAAAGCCTACAGGAAAATCTACAGGAGAACACAGGAAATCTACAGGACAAAAAACAACGTTCTATAGGAGGCTTACAGGAGGAGACCGACAGCAGTTTTCACTATTTTGAGGGTGTGGGAATGGGTGGAAAAAGTGGATGAAGGTTGGAATGAGGTGTTAGGGCGCCTAGGGTCTACCAAGAATCACCAGGAGAGAAGAAGATGATTGGGTTTGCTCAAGGAGAGAGGAAGAAGTTCTATGGAAAATGCAAGAAACTAAGGCAAAATTGAGGTGAGGTTTGGGCGACCTGTAGGGCATGGATCAGATGGAGGATGTGATGGTTGATAAGCTGGTCTACTACAAGAAGAAATCTGCTACAAAGGAACTGACAGTCAACCAATAAGATCAACCGAGCGATGGGCTGAATGCATTTAGAAAAACAAAGTTTTGCATCAAACTAGTCTGAACTATTATCTATGAAAGGAAATGGTGAGAAATAAATACTGCAAGAAAGGAAAGCATGAAAGAAGACTATTGCAAATAAAGAAATGAACATGATGAAGAAGATTTGAAGCAAAGCAAAGTTGGACTATTAACCTACTAAAAAGCTGCAAACACTAGAAGTCCTATGAATGAGGAAAATCTGTGTTTTTGGGGCAGCAAGAGGGCCTTTGCCTCAAATCATGGTCCCAAAGGGAAGAAGTGAGGCCAAGACACTGTTGCTAGCCTTTTGAATCTTTTTTTTATTACTTCTTAACCTGCTATAGAAAGCACAAATGGAAGCAAACTATTGAATCATCAAAAGCAACATATTCTTAACCATAAAAGAAATACATCTAACAGCAACTTAATCTACAAACTGAAATAAAACATACAAATACAAGTAAAGATGAACTTGGTTGCTTGGATTGGGCCCTAACCCAAGAGTTTCAGCCCTCTGAGCTAACTCAGTGCTAGCTCAAAAAGGATTCCATCTTTATTATCAAAACAATAACAAGATTACATGAAACTGTCACAAAAAATAATGAGCTCGAAGTTGGAGCAGAGTTTACATAAGCAAAAATTAAACACAAATCCGACCCTAGTGAGGCCCTGGGCCTCTCTACTTATACAAATGAAGCTACCAATAGCTTCCTTAAAATCAGGGAGACTTGACTCCCAAAACTCAAGATAATCATCAGTCATCCTCCACTTGCTCGGCTGCCTTCTAGTGCATGATTTGGTTGCTTGTACTCCGAGCTAGATGAAGGGGAATTCGAAGTGAGGAGTAATAAATGAGGGGGATTCCCTCCTATAAGTCCTCTTCTTTGTCCACTTCAAGCTATTACTGCCATTTGTCCACTGGATCCTTGACTTTGACCTCAAAATTCATCAATAATCTGCATTAAACACATGTTAGACCACATGGCATCATAACTAACTCAACTCACTCCATAAGCATATATATAATCAGAAAATCATACAATAAGCTAAGAGAATGGTTGATTTGACTAGGTTAGGAGGTAAAATAAGCCCATATAATTACCCATATATGAGGCTCATCAGTCATATTATTGCAAGCAAAATGGATCATTTCTTCTATCTTGAGAAGCACGGACAAGAGAAAAAGAATCTCTTCCTCTGAAAAGATGCAGGAAGCCATAAGTCACACTAGATGAAATCAACATAATATGTCCTCATATGAAGTATGGGGTGACTAACTACAATAAAGAAACTCTAATTGAAAGCTATGCAATGTGTGAGGAAGGAAGAGATCGTGACATATGCAACCATGGTGAAAGGCAATCGACATCCAAAAGACCAAGAAGATTTGACTAGGAAATCTCCCAAAAAGATATGAAGACTCTGATAAAAGTCTGAAAAGAATGAAGACCCTTGTTAATGGATATCTTTGGGAGATGTAACAATATGTGTGCAGGATGTTGATACCGACGAGAAGATGTCATGATGAAAATCCATCTCGTAAGGTATGATTTAATTTAATATAATTTCTTGAATAATATCTAGATGAGTTCATGCAGAGCTACTAGAACAAGACTTGTATGTACAAGTGCAACCAACATTCATGTGATGGATGGAAACTCTTGAAAGAAGCACAAAGAGAAAAGAAGTAGCCATATGAAGAAGGTTCCAGATATGTACCAAGAAGGCCACTTTCCATGCAGAAAGAAATGACATGATGGAATAAGAAAGAAAGTGATCGATGGTTGTTGCCCTACAAGGAAGAAGCTCAACTAAATTTCATGACATCAAGGAGAGAAGTTGATCAAGCAGGTAAAGGACCCACAAAGAAAAAGTTTCTGATATATAGAAGAGTCCCCAGCTAAGAGAGATGCTCTGACAAGTCCCTGATCAAGAGGGAGTTTGAATTAAGATCGCCCATGATTACAAAGGAGTGACAATTGTGTTTCTCCATGTCATGTGTCATGCACTAGACTAGGACTAACAACCGTAAGTCTAGATGAAGGCCATGAATGGAAATGTAAATACATGATAGACACAACATTCTTGTTTTCACTTGGGAAGAAAAAATGTGAGGATTGGATAATCATCTGGCATTCGATACTCTTTGAGGATGTGTAGGGTATCCAAGATAAGAGTAGGCAAGAGGATCGATATTCTTTGAAGGCTGGGAACCCAAAATAAGAATAGTCCTAGAAGGTCATACTCAGTGAACACCTGGGTGGGTATGTACCTTGAGAGAAAATGATGAAGGTGTCTATAAATCATTGGCCTCACCAGCATTATAGCTCATGGTCTCGTGGAGAGATGGAGTTGTTAGTCAAGGCCTTGCACTATGACAATGATGATTGATATGATGCTATACAGATGGGTTACCAATCCGATTCTTCTTATGAGAAATTCTTCAAATTGAGAATAACCAAGTAACATTATAAATACCTCCCTAGTTAAGAGGGAGTGTTGAAGAAAGTGTAACTAGGTTCGGTATTTACAAATGTAATTTTGATCTTTGCACTTGTCAAGAAAAAGAAATATTATTTTTGAATTATAAGAATCAGTTTCTTGCTCATTTCATAGGTCTAGGAAAGTTAAAGAGTCAAAGAGATCTTATTGAGCATAATGTATATAAGTCTACCTAGTGACTAGATTATCCCTCCAAGACTAGCACAACCCTCATGAAGAAGACAACAAGCAAAACAATAAGGAGTACAGTCATGTCGACCTCAAAAAAAAATAATATATATATATATATATATATATATATATATATATATAATAACTATCATGTCAGCCCAATAAACAGACACAACAATTCACACTGTATGTCGGTTCATTTATGGAGACGTGACCACTATAAATACCCCACGGGTCACCATAGAAAACACAGACCTCGAATTTGTTTCTGCAACTTCGAATGGGTACATGAGGTGCAGGGAGACAGTTTCGGATAACATTTTTGGAGGTTTGTCCACAAGTTCAGCAAACTCGGATGGGTGCAATAGACACCTCTGCAATTCTCATAGACAATTACAGTGAGAAAGATGACAGTCTTCTCCTCCTCGATGGTGCACATCTCAGTGAAGGAAACACAGTGATTGTTTTCAATGGTGAAGAAGATCGCAGCGATCCTACAGTAGCACAAACAGTCTTGACATAATTGAAGGTAAAGATCTTGATGCAAGGACCTCTCAGTAATGCACTCTTACCATTGCTTTCTAGGCACAGTCACAATCTTGGCATGATTGTGACCTCACAGTTATACATTTTCGGCAGTCTAGACACATTCAAGATCTCGGTGAAGTAGCAGTCATGGTCTTGTTCTTTAATGAAGACAAGGTCATGATCAAGATCTCGATGCAATTCACATTCAAGTAGAAAGACCTCGTTGACATGGTGATGAAGCAAGCAATGGTGCAACTAGAAAGACCTCTATGGTACTATGACGATGATCTAGATGACGCAGTAATGATGATGATGATGTCAATAGTAAGAAGAGGATTGGTGTCTTGGTCTTGGAGTGGCCTAGTAGGTCAAGGGTCATGGTCTTGATATTCGTCAAGTGGAATCTCTATAAGAAGAACTTTGTGCGAGGTTTCCTCTCCAAGAGGGAGAGGTTTTGGCCCTCGCAGAAAGCCAACATCTGGTGTTCTTGTCTCTTGTATTTTGGTAACTGTTTGATGAAGTAGGAGATACACACACTAATGATATCAAGATAAGATTGTGCTAATAAGAAAAAAGTTAAAATACCTCACAAATAGTTATCATGCGAAGAAGAATCACATTAACTACATTTGCCCTAGATTCTTCAACACACCTTGGGTTAGGCCTAGAATGATGCCTTGGAGGTTGAAGCAATTAAAAGAAAAAGTGAAAAGCATAAATGGCCACATTTAACAGGAAAATGTACCACAAAATGCAAAAGATGGTCGGGACAAAAATAATTAGCACGTGGGAAAAAGTTGACACATGAGCTCACCCCATCCATGGCCATAACCCTAGTTCCATAGGCCCTAGATGAGCCTCCTCTATCATTCAAGAACCCATGATTGTCCCAACCCCTGGAGGGCAATGAACCGCCCTAACCTCAAAGGGCGTAATCACTGTTATATTATATACATCATGCTCTTGTTCCTTTAGACCCGAGCAGTTAACTAAAGAAAAATTCATAAAGGGCAAAAGGCATATAAAGAAAGTGGAAAAATCAAGGTTGGGGTACTTCATGTACCACGACTTCTCCCTCCTATACATTATATACCCAAGTTTGGGCTTCGCCTTATCTAGCTACCCCTATGCCCCATTATGTGTCCCAAGGTTGTCCCTCCCGTTCCCTATTCCATCTCACCTATTTGTCACTTTCCAACCTCATTAGAAGGATGTACCTTGGACATACTATCCCCTCTAAGAATTGAAGCCACCTAATAAGGTCCTTGCCTAACCCCCTTTGGAGTTTGGAGACACTAGCACATGCCAAAGCCCACTATGGAAAGGCATGGCATTATGAAATTCCCACTTCGTTATTCATGGTTTGTAAGCTCCTTTACCTGATTATTTTAATGACTGATTGTACTGGAAGCCTAGGGGACGTGTTGGATCTTATGTAGGATTGCAGGTGGTTTCCATTTGGGTTTGGTTTCCCTGTATGGGATTCTGACCCCCAAAGGTCCACGTTGGCACATGTAGGGTGTGCATAGAGAGCCATGGGCCTCCACAACAACAGATAGCACTCCAAAGATTTTCAGGATGTTCAGATACTACTAGCAATCCACTTTTGGGATGATGGTGACATGATTGGTACACTATGCCCAGCAAGCCCCCATAGGAGCCCCACAGACTTGGCAGGTGTCCCAACGCTTGTACGATGTAATGGCAACATTCATTCCACCACCTGGACCATTGAAGAGGATCTATAAACATCTTTGATTCATATGGAGACCCATGGGTTCATTCGTGTGCCCTCAGACCCATTGAGAGCACCACAAGTCTACTACTTGGAGAACAAGGGGCCACCCCCTTGTCCATCACATTCCGAGGAATTTATTGCTCAATCTGGCACTTCAGGATGTTATTGAGCTTTTGGAGGGCCCTACGACATGCATACATCATTATTTGGCCGCTTGTGAGGCTTGTTTTTACATTATGAGCTAGTATGGAGGGCTTGTCACCATTAGGATTTGTTGTTTACACATTATTTTATCTTTAAGGGCCCATAGGCTAATTCGAACTCCTTAGAAGGCTATATATTGATGTTAAATACATTCATTTGTATCATCGCTTGACTTGGGATCTCTTTAGTCTTAGAGAATTTTCGTACTTTTTCCTTGGAGGATATTTTTTGGAGCTGGATGAATTTTCATGTATGGATTTGGGCTATTTCTCTTATCTTGGAGATTTGTTATGCAAATGAATTGTTGGTTGGATACACTCTATAAGGTTGTAAGTGATTTTTATCGTTTTTATTCTTGTCGCTGCAGACTACTAAAATTAGGGCTAGATGCGACACTATTGTAATGTGGAATTGAGTTATGTTTTAGTTATTAAATGTATGGGCCAATATTATATGAGTGAAATGTCATAGATATAATTTATCTCAAGAAGCTTGCATCATTTTCTTTAAAGTATAAATTCTTGAAAGTCGCTTTTCTTTTCTTACTATCTACATTGGATGAAATTGACTTCCTGGGCCTCCTTGATCACAAATCCAAGTTCTTCCTCATGACCATCCTTGACTCCATACCCCCAAGTGAATTACGCACTGGTTCCATAAAAGGGTGATCATCTCAACCTTCATTTCACCATTTTTCCCCTTTTTCCCAAGTCTAGCCCCATTAGGTCATCTAGGGCATCAATTTCCTAACAATTGGGCCAAGGAAAAATTTTGATCTTCTCTAGGCTACTGCGTGGGTGGGTCCCCTCCTCCTCCTCTAAATTTGAGTCCATTCTGACAGTGGAATCTCTAGGAATCCCAAGCCCTAGCTCTAGGACCGACTTTTGCCTAGGTATCCACAAGGCTAGACCTTAATAGGAGTGAATATTCTTGTTTGGTCCTTTCCCCTCACCTTGCCCAGGATAAGAACATCATTGGTTGCTATATTCCATCCCCGAACATGGGCTGGGTCCACTTGACCCTGTGTGGTCCCACTTCTCAATAAAGACCATTTGTCAAAGACCACTTGGGAATCCAAGTTTCAAAGGATTATAGGGATTGAGAAACTCCCTTATAAGCCTATTCGTACTTCTTCTTATCTCAATGCAAGTCGAGATGCTTGATTGAATTGTGTTCCTTCAAGTGAGGCCGAGTAGGCTATATATACACTTCTTCTTAAGTCCATTAGGCCGACATGACTGTTGGAGGTAGGCCGACTTGTTCTAAAGAGTTCCTTCATCGTTGTAGGCCAACTTGAAGAGGTTTGGTGACAAGTTCGTGGAGGATACTTTTACATAGACAAGATAGCTTTTTACAAAGTGTAACATGACTTCATTTACATGACAATGGCTCTTACATTTTATGACTAGATGGGAGTCTTGACTCAAAAGAAAATCCCTTGCTCATGAAACCCATGAAGCAAGTCAATATAATAATTTTATTTTTCTTATTTACATCTCATTATATAAAATCCTAATTACATGTCATTATGAAGACCAAACCTAGTTACACTTTTCAACAACATATTCCCCACTCTCTCCATTTACGCTATCTCCTAGGTTAGATAAGGGAGGTGATCCCTAAATTGAAAACTAAATTAAAAGATGTGAGTTTTCTAGGAGATGTCAGAGTGAAATGGATCGCAACTAGCCATGCTAGTGGCAATATACTCTACGTTAGCGGTACTCAATGCAACGGACTCCTGCTTGCTGCTCATCCAAGATATTATGACATATCCGTGGCTAAAACAACATCCTGACGTACTCTTTTTGTCGATAACATTTCCCGCCCAATCAGCGTCGGTGTATCCATTAACTCGAACATATCTAGCAAAGTATCTTAGACCAAGCGTAATCGTCCCCTGCAAATATCTCAAAATGTGTTTGGCAACGGTCTTATGTTTATGGAGAGGCTCAGTCATGAATTGACTCAATGTGTTCACTACATAGCATATGTCCGGATGAGTGTTCACAAGGAACATCAGAGCCCCAATAAACTGTCCATACTCGAGATGGATTCACAAAATCAGGTCCTGCAGCTTCTCCACATAATTTTTTGAAGTTCATTTCCATCAATGTGGGTAGGGACTTGCATTCTATCATTCCAAATGTTTCCAACAGCTTCACAATGTATTTTCATTATGAAACAAAAATCTGATTGGGCCTTTGCCACACCTCAAAGCCTAGAAAATAGTGCATGAGTCCAAGGTCCTTCATCTCGAATTCAAAGGATAGTTACCTCTTAAAATCGACCATCAAAGGCTCACTACTTGTCAAGAATAAATTGTCAACATATAAAACCAAAATCAAAGGCATACCTTGAACAACCTTGAAGTGGAGGTTGGGATTGAAATTGCTTCTTGTGAATCCCAGCTTCACCAAATAACTGTCTATGTGGGCGTACCATGCTCTTGACAACCTTGAAGTAGAGGTTGGGATTGAAATTGCTTCTTGTGAATCCCAGCTTCACCAAATAACTATTTATGTGGGCGTACCATGCTCTTGGGGCTTGCTTCAAACCATACAATGCTGCCTTCTTCAATCTACAAACGTGTGTCTTTCGATCTTCTACTTCAAATCCCTGTGGTTGTTCAACGTATATACTTCTTCTTGTAGCATGCCATGGAGGAATGTGGTCTTTACGTCCATCTGATGAAGAGTCCACCCTTGACTCGTGGCAAGGGCAACTATCAAACTAATGGTTGTATATCGAGTCACAGGTGAAAATATATCATCATAATCTTCTCCTTGTTTCTGGCAGAATCATCGATCCATGAACCTTGCTTTGTATTTTTTAATGCTTCCATCAATTCTATGTTTGATCTTGAATATCCACTTCAAAGTTACCACGGATTTCCCTTTCGATCTTAGCACAACATCCCATACATCATTTTTCATAATCAATTCATATTCCTAGGTCATAGGCTTCTTTGAATGTGGAAGGTTCATCTTGAATCATAGTGCTCATGGCTACAACATATCTTTGGTACTTGCATGGCTTCTTTCTTTCTCTAAATGATCTTCAGACGGGCACATGACTATCAACATCCTAAAGAGTGACACAGAGCCAAAGTGGTCTCTTCCTATTAGAAAAACAGAAAGGCAGAAAGATTTTCATATACTTGATAATTACTTGTGATGTTTTTGACTTCTTATTAAGTTTTATATCTTCTTTCTTTTAGTTCATCAAGCAATTACCAAAGCAAAATCACATAAAACAATGGACACCAGATATAGGCACTATGCCAAGGCAAAACGCCCCTCGAGGGGAAATCCCAGTCAAAATTCTTTTCCTTTCAATAGTATTTTTTGGGACTCTTTACCCTAGACAAAGACCAAACCTTCCCTCCACACCAAGTCAACCTCCCAGATCCTTAACCTCTCTTTCAGCAACTTCGACTATGTAGCGGCTTCTGGCATCAGCAAAACTTGGAAGACTTCGATATCCCAAACTAGGGCATGAAACAAAGAGAAAGACACCAAAATTTTGTTTTTCTTCTTCTCCATAGACTCCACCCAACTCACACTTCCTTCCCCTTCTTCTTCTACTTCGCACTTCTTTCGACTTTAAGAAATATCGAGAGCTTTCTTGTGAGAGAGTGTGCTCCAAATGAATTCGACTTGCTTCTATTGATAGGCTTCAAGGGAGGTCTAATTGATGTCCTTAGGCCAACTTGATCTCTTCTAGGCCGACTTGATGTGGAGGATACATAAATTACATTTTACTGAATACTTAACCCTTTTACATGGTTCAAAATCCCAAGAAGGGTCTCTTTAAAAGTACAATGACTCTACTCATAATAAATCCTAGAAGTCCTCAATGGGGACTTTGACCTAAAACAAGGTGACCCAAGCATGAAACCCATGCTTTAATAAGTCACAAAAATAATAATGCATGTCGTTGGGCTTTCTAAGAGGCTTGATTAAGTCCATAAGTGCCAAGATAACGAGTTGGGCATCAAAAAGTAATGGACAAGGGGTTGGCCCCCTGTTCTCCACATAATAAACTTGTGTTGCTTCCAATGGCTGTGAGGGCATACAAGTAACCTCATGGGTCTCCAATTCAATCGAAGATGCCTGTAAATCATCTGTAAGGGCCTAGATGATGGTGTAGGTGATGCCACGTCATCCTACAAGTCATGGGTCAGCTGCCAAGTGCATGGTACATCTATGGGGCTGGATGGGAAAAGGTGACCCAGTTGCATCTTCCTTGTCCAATAGGTAAATCTCGAGCAATCCGTGAACATTGTTGGGGATCCATGGAGTCTTTTCTAATGCTGTGGAGGCCCATGGCTCTCAACAAACACCCTACATGTGCCAATATAGCCCTTTGGCGGGTTAGGACCCCATATAGGGAGACCAAACCCAAGATAGAGACCGTCTACAATCCTGTATAAGATCCAATGTGTCCCCTAGCCTTCCAATACAAGTCATCAAGGAAATAGACTAAAAGAGCGTACAAATCATAGACCACAAATGGAGACTTCATAATGGCCTGCCCTTCCATAATGGGTTTTGACATGTGCTAATCTCTCCAAACTCCAAATGGGGTTAGCTAAGTATCCTATTAGATGGTTTCTACTTTTAAAAGGGATAGTATGTCCAAGGTACATCCTTTAAAAGGTGATGGCATGGGAGAAAGAGGTGAATGGAGTAGGGAATGAGAAGGGGTAGCTCTAGGCCACTTGCTAGGGTAAAATGGTAGCTAGCTGAAGGGAAGCCTGCACTTAGGTATATAATGTATAGAAGAGAGCAATTGTGGTACATGAGGTGCCTCGACCCTGATTTTTCCACCCTTCTTTATCTACCTTTTGCCTTTTATGATTTTTCTTTAATTAACTACTCAGGGTTCAAGGGATAAGAGCATGATGTGTGTGATATAGCAGTGGATACCCCCTTTTAAGGTAGGGCAGTTCATTGCCCACCAAGGGTTGGGACAATCATGGGTTCCTATATGATGAAGGGGGATCATAAAGCCTATAGGAACCAGGGTGATGGCCATGATGATGGGGTAGAGCTCATGTATTGGGTTTTTTCCATGTTCTAAATGTGTTTGTCCCCGCCATCTTTTGCATTTTGTGGTAAGTTTTCCTATTAAAGCCTATAGGAACTAGGGTGATGGCCATGATGATGGGGTAAAGCTCATGTATTGGGTTTTTTCCATGTTCTAAATGTGTTTGTCCCCACCATCTTTTGCATTTTGTGGTACGTTTTCCTATTGAATGTGGCCAATTGTGCTTTTACTTTACATTTTAGTTGCATCAACCTCTGGGGCATCATTCCAAGCTTGACCCAAGGTGTTGGAAAGGGGAAGGGGAGAGCTAGCCTCATGTGGACCCAATAGAGGAATGTGGACCCAGGTGGCAAAAATGATGAATGGGGTAATAATGAGTGGAAAGGGGCTAATATATGCGGATGAGGGAGCGGGACCACACAACCAAAACTAGGGTTTCCCATGAAATACCATCCCTCAAGCCAAATGATCAATAAAAGAGATCCAACAACACTAGAATCCAATGTTAATATCCAAAAAGGGGCCTAGGGGACAAGAGCTCAGACCTAGTTCATTCTTTCTGCCAAATCCCCCCATTAATCCATGCCCAAAACTATCCATGAAAAGCGAACTACAATACTCAATTACCAAATGACAAGGCATACCATTTAGGTTCGGGAGGCCCACCTTCAAACATATGATCATGTCAGATGGGTGAGGGACCATATGGCTGGCTAAGGTGGTGGAAAAATGGCACAACGAGCTAGTTTGTGGCTACAAGGGGCTACTTGCTACCCGCTAAGGGCCACCTTCGAGAAAAATATTCTCTTAGGGTCACCCACAAAATGGTGGGTAACATGCCCTATGCTTCAACTGTTAGTTTTTGTAGCATCGGGTGTGTTCTAGCCACGAAATTTGGTGGAGATCCTATAATGCATGAGATCTCCAAAACCCAAAAAACGTTTCTGAAAATTTCGCCTAGAGGTGTCTCAATTAGATTATTAACTGATTTTTTAAATATTTCCCAAATCTAAACTAAGTCTTAACTGATTTCTTATGTATTAATTGAGATAAGATGAGAATCACCAAAAAACTCACACGAATCGATGCAGAGATTATCCTAACCATTCATTAAGTTTTAATCTTGGTCATTGGTGCTCCAACTGTGGATTATAAAAGGAAGTCGATGGGCACTTGGAGAATACACTTAAGAACACCAAAAATTCGATTTCCTCGGCAAATCGAATTCCTGAGTAGCAGTAGTCAGTTGTTGGAGAGCCAGAGATTGAAGCAGTGAGTGAGAGGCAGGGACAGTGAGTCTAGAGGATATTTTCCAAATCCAAAGAGGCAACAGTAAGAGGGTTGAGTTATTCCCAGTGAGGCAGCAAATAGTAGTATGCAGTTGCTTCAGATTGGCAATTCAATTTGCTGGAGAGAAATTTGTTCTCAGCACCAGAGGTCAAGCATACGCTCCATGGTGTCGAAGAGACGGCTTCCTCAGCAGAGGCAGGTAGAACGACTTTATCACAGACTGGTTGGAGGATTAACGTCAAAGAGATTGTGTAGAGCAACATAGAGGCTAACAAAGAGGCTTAAGCAGGCCAAGTTTTCTAAAGGCAAGTTGTGTCGAGATTGCTTGTGGAGGAAGGGTAATTCCCTTCAAAAATTTTACCAGACATTCTCGCCGTTTGGATTTCCAATTGGGCATCCATAGATGTACTCAGATTTTTATTGCTGCGTAATGAAATAAAACCCTCATCTGTTGCACCGGTTTTCCCACATTGGGTTTTTCCGGAAACTTTTGTCCAAAAACAACGGTGTTATTTTTGTGTGTGTGTGCTAGTATTTTCTTAGTTCCAGCACTATTTATTTTCCACAGTTTTATTTATGAAGGTTGCAGTGTGTTTATTTCAATGTTGCCACAGAAATAAACTGAATAATTAATTTATCATTTAGGATAAATAATAATAGTTGTTAATAATTAATTTATCATTTAGGATAAATAATACTAGTTGCTACAATAGAATTCCAGTTTGTGGAATTATCACATGGTATCAAAGTGTGGCTGATCAGCCGGGGAGCTCAGAAGTGAAAGGACTTTTGTTGTCAGTGGCAAGAAGAGAAGCACGCTGAAATTCCTAGGAGCAGCGCAGTCCTTTGCCAGGTAGGCCAAGTTGCTTGAGGAAGTTCGATTTTTCAGAGCAGAGAGGCAAAAAAATTCGACTTTCCAGATTGAGTGATTCCAGCAGGTAGAGGGAGCACCTCAAATTTTTTTTTTTGGGCAGATTTATGGTTGGACACAGAGGGCTTTGCATCATTTTGCTAGAACAAAACCAACATTGGGTGGATGAGAAAGGCACACACAATAGAGGAAAAATTTTCCTCAAGGAACTTACAGTCTTGGAAGTTCGAATTTCTAGTTGCAGATTTGGAAGTAAGAACTTGCAGGATCACGCATTCCCGAAAGGCGTGCGAGTAGCAGAGTAGCAGTCGTGCATAGGGAAAGAGGGAGTTTTCGACATTATCAGAGATGGCCACAACAGGACTTAGAGATCAGGATAGATTGGATGGCTCCTCCAACTGTCATCTGGAAAGTCGGGATGTCCTTCCTGTTGGACAAATAAGGTCTGAAGCTCTACATAGACAACGCAGTGGCAGTTCCCCAGGATGTGAATCAACGAAAGGAATATAGGAAGGAGATGGCACATGCAAAGCGATTGATCCTAGATGGAGTCCGGGACCATATAGTCTCACACATAGCTGGCAAGGATACTGCCAAAGAGATGTGGGATGCTCTTGCCACGCTATATCAAGGCACTTCCGAGCAACGAAAGATGTTCCTGGAGCAGAAGTTGAGATACATCAGGATGCAGAAGGGGGGAAGGCATAGATCCCTTCCTTGACAAGATTCAGGAGGTCTAAGACCAACTGTCAATTGTTGGGGCAGTGCCTCAACCCACAGAGCTAGCGCGATTGGCACTCAACAGTCTCTCAGAGGATTCGCAGGTCTTTGTCCAGAGCATATTGGGCAGAGACATGCTACCAGAGTGGGACAGGATGGGGGCAAATTTGTACAGGAGGAGTTGAGACAAGCTCTGTTAAAAAGCTCCATCAGTGGCAGCAGCAGCAGCAAATTGAAGGTGGTGAAGGAGGAGGAGAATGTGGCCCTCACATCTAAGGGACCCAGTCAAGGGCAGCGGGAGAAAAGAAAGAAGAAGGACCTGTCAAAGGTCAATTGCTTGTGGTGAGCTCAATCACTACAATACCTAGTGTGCTCTCAAGAAGAAGGACAAGGAGGAGGAGCAAGACTAGCAGGCAGCTTCTACAGAGATCGACAGGTTGTACTCCAGGATGGAGGAAGACTTTGCGATGTTCGCAGATATACCTCCAGGAGTGAGGTGGGGAGATTTGGTACTGTAGTCCCAGAGAACTAGAAAGATTGGGTAGGTCCTTGAGGAATCCATCTCATGGATCAGTACCTTGCTACAAGGGCCCACAATATTTAGTAGCAAGATGGATTAGTGACAGTTGAAGTTGTCAGTACCAGAGTGACAGCTGCAGACTCATAGCAGTCAGAGGTTGGGGAGCACAGTGTAGTGTTGATAGCAGAGCAAGTGGCTCAATGCAGAGTTGGCAGCAGCACAAATTCTTCAGTGACAGTGCAAATGCTAGTAGCAGTCAAACACTTAGTAGAGAGATGCATCATATTGAACATAGTTGATTCAGTGTTTTGGATGCTTTTCAGTTGCAGATGTTGCAGTTGCAGCAGCAACATATGAGAGGAAGTTGCAGTGCAGATGCAGTGTTGACAGCAATAGTAGCACAGATGCAACGTATATTAGAGTTATGCAGTGGTTGATGGCCAACAGCAGCCAAACAGCAATAGTGTGATAGGAGATAATACAAAGACAAAGTGTTGTGGTAGGGCGTGCAGCACTAGAACATATTCCTCACTAAGAGGGAGTGTTAGTTTTTATAGCATCGGGTTTGTTCTAGCCATGAAATTTGGTGGAGAATATGGTTAATTAACCAGTATTGATTGAGATAAGGTGATCATCTTAAACTTACATGGATCGATCCAGAGATTATCCTAGCCATTCATTAAGTTTTAATCTTGGTCATTGGTGCTTCAATAGTGGATTATATGAGGAAGTCGATGGGCACTTACAGAATACACTTGAGAACACAAAAAATTCAATTTCCTTGGCAGATCAAATTCCAGAGTAGCAACAGTTAGCAGTTGGAGAGCCAGAGATCGAAGCAATGAGTGAGGGGCAGAGACAGTGAGTCGAGAGGAGGTTTTAAAGATCCAGAGAGGCAGTAGCAAGAGGGTCGAGTTATTCCCAGTGAGGCAGCGCAGAGAACTGCATAGTTACTTCATTTTGGCAGCTCGATTTGCTGGAGAAAAATTCGTTCTCAGTTCTAGAGGTTGGGTAGGAGTTCCAAAGTGGCGGAGAGATGGTTTCCTCAGTAGAGGCATGAAGAATGACTTCATCAAAGATTGGTTGGAGGCTTGACGTCAAAGGGACTGTGCAACGGTTGATGTAGAGGCTTCAGGAGGCCGATTTTTTTGAAGGCAAGTTGTGTTGGGTATGTGGAGGAAGGATAATTCCCTTCAATAATTCTGCCCAGATATTCTTCTTGTTTGGATTTCTAGTTGGGCATCCATAGATGTACTCATATTTTCAGTACTGCATAATAAAATAAAACCCTCATCTACTACACCGGTTTTCCCACGTTGGGTTTTTCTGTAGACTTTTGTCCAAAAACAACGGTGTTTTTTTTATGTGTGTAAAATAAAACCCTCATCTACTACACCGGTTTTCCCACATTGGGTTTTTCTGTGGACTTTTGTCCAAAAACAACAGTGTTATTTTTATGTGTGTATGCTAATATTTTCTTAGTTCCAACGCCATTTATTTTGCACAGTTTTATTTGTGAAGGTTGTCGTGTATTTACTTCGATGTTGCCGTGGTAATAAATTGAGTAATTAATTTATCAGTTAGGAGAAACAATACCACTTGCTGCAATAGGATTCTAGATTGCGGAATTGTCACATCAACTTGTGGCTTGTTGAAGGCTTCTTGTTCCATTAGTCGCTATTATTCATTGTTTGAAAGCCTTTTCTTGCCTTTGGGATTCTAGGTTGATCCATTAGGCTTGCTATTCATTAAGCCCTAGATCATTTGTGCACTAAATAGGCTACATTAGAGGATGAAAATTGTTGAAATTGTAGCCATGATAAGAATTTTTATCATGTGAGAAAAAAATAAAAAAATTTGAATTTTATGTTTTCCCTCCTAAAATCTACAAGTCCGCCTCAAATTGTTAGGTCAGATAGGCCCCCAATAGGATTCTAGATTGTGGAATTGGCACATCAACTTGTCGCTTGTTGAAGGCTTCTCGTTCCATTGGTCACTACTATTCATTGTTTGGAAGCCTTTTCTTGGCCTTGGGATTCTAGGTTGATCCATTAGGCTTGCTATTCATTAAGCCCTAGGTCATTTGTGTGCTAAATAGGCTACATTAGAGGATGAAAATTGTTGAAATTGTAGCCATGATAAGTATTTTTATCATGTGAGAAAAAAATCGAAAATTTGAATTTTATGTTTTCCCTCCTAAAATCTACAAGTCGGCTTCAAATTGTTAGGTCGGATAGGCCCCCAAGAGGCACCCATTTGACACCCTTTGGATGACTATATATAGGAGATGCTCCTCATTTCAGCACTCAATTTTTCTCATTAGATATATGATCCAGCGAAGTTTGGAGCAGAAGAAGGAGGTCAAAATCTGAAAGAAGGCTTGCCATTTTGCTTAGGATCTCACTTGTTCTTGGTTACCGGTTTGGCTATTATATTGCTATGCCTATTTCTGATGTACTAATCAAACTCTCTCTCTCTCATAACGAAAAAAATTTGGGTTTTCCCCTTGTGGATATTTCCTTGGCCTTAGGCCAAATTTTTGTTTCTCTTATCTCATGGTTTCATGGTTATTTCTATTGCTCTTTCATGGCTTAATGGTAGATATTTTCTTTTGTATAATTGTTTAATGATTTCATATCAATGTCATGTGGAATTAATACTAACTAATCATTACCATGTTGAAGAAAAAATTAATTCTAACTGTGCCCTAGTAAAATCAATATGGAATCAGAGTTAGGGGGCACTGAAGAGAAGTCATGAAGGCATCACCTAGTTCCAAGATCCAAATTTGTTTGGAGGTCAAAATGCTTCTAAGGCACTACAGTTTAAGTTTCTCAAATAAATTTGCGACCAAGTCGAATTAAATTCATAGAGACAAGAGCGTTGAATCCCATTCGATGCCAGGAAAGGAAGGTCAAGTCTAGGCCAAGTTCACCTAAAGAAGAGCGAGGTAGAAAGAGAGACTGACGAAGGGTGGTCTTGCCTAAGTACAAGCTCTAAGGTGTGTGTAATATAGGCCAAATTACCTTGCAAATTGGAGCTACCTCAGTGGAATTTGTGCCATCTCTTGCGAATTATCTATGTAGCACCATTAAGTTCTATGCGATAAATGTTCGATTCTATGATAAAGGACCAAATATCTTCTGATGCTACTACTTTGAGGTACATGAAGTATATGGTAATTTGCGAGCACTGTATTCTCTACGGATGTATTGTTGAGGCTCTATGTGTTCGAACCTTGTAGCAACATATTCGAAATTCATCAAAACCTATATGTATCTCTTGTAAATGCAAACTTCTAGGATGTATGTAAGGCCCATTTCTCCTATAATCTGCATGGTGCGAGCTATTTTTTTGCAAACCTGTGGCACTTACTTCTTGTGAAAATTTGTGGATCTGAGACACGTTTATTTTTTTACAAACTCTATGAAAATCTTGCGGTCTTGAGGAACTCATGTGAGCCTATGGTATTGCTTACATGGCATTAATTGATCTATGATTAATAAGGGAATTCACAGACTTATCACTCTATATGGTAATAAGTAATGTCCCAAATGGAACAATTTGGGGTTTTCTTGAAATTATGACTCAAAAATACTTCAGATGAAATTTCCATTCATAAATAGAAGATTACCATGTAAAATTTAACAACATCGAACATGCAAATAACGATAATGAGCAGAAGGAACTCTCATGTTTATTTATAATTTATAAAATGGGGTTTTACATGTCAAAACAACTAATATAGCTAAGATAGAACCGGCCTCAAGAAGCTGCTCCAATGTTGCCTTGGCCCTCCACCAAAACTAAACTGCACTGCCACTGTTAAGCTCTCCTGTGAATTCTAGATGAATTCACCAAGGGGAGATGGGTGCTTGCCCAATATCTCTAAATCACCCGAGGGTTTCCGTCCTACTGTTGAAGTATGGAACCGGGTTCTCAAACCTCTCCACAAGAAGAAAACACAAATGCAAGATGTCATCCAATGGCCTCTTCCTCCTTTTTTATAGATCTGATGGACCCCTCTAGAACCTCCTATTTTATTATTATTTTAATCATGGAGCACTTTTCCCTCTTTCATTTTAATTAAAATATTATTTTTAAAAAAAGAAAAAGGGTAAATCGGCCACCATGTCCCATCCTGTAGATCCTCTCGGTCTGGTTCCAACGAGCTATTACACTAAGGTGTTATGTCAAGTATTCCTCCCAGAGTGCCACCTTAAGCATAATTAATTGAGTCAGGCCCACTAATAACTTTGTTTTTTGAAAGCTATTGGGATGCATTGAAACGAAAGGAAACTGTGCAGATGATGGAATATACAAAGTGAATGCCATCAGACCTCACAGAAACTCCTCAAAGCCCCTCCAAAATCCCCTAGGCCCGTTGATGACACCAACCTGTAACTGTGACCCATCCGTCCCCAACTCTAAAAGTCCATCCTATCCATGTCATGTAAAAGGAACATTACAAATCCTCTTGCCCCAAGATTGCTTGCCCTCAAGCAATCCAAATTTGTGGACCAATCTGGTGGCCCAACACAACTGAGACCCAATGCCCAGATCCCATACGAACCACTGGGTGATGCTCTGTCTCTGTATCAACCCACCATGAATGGACCCCTCAATGCCTAAATCCCAAACCAATATTTGACTGAACCTGTCATCAACAAATCCTCCTGGATCCCAATGCCACCAAGAACAAGTATCTAGGCTCCATGGCTCCTGTTGTGTTGTAACTCCAACCATGAATGTTGCTCCATCCACTGCATACTAACTTGTCACCTCTCTCCAATCCAACCCTTGCCATAGACCAAGGTCAATCTCATCATATTAATGTTGTGTTGAAATATTGATGAGTGGACAACCTACATCCTGCTACCAACTGAAGCATGTAATATCCCTCACCTCTAAGTGCTCCTATTGTACAATGCTTCTAACTAAAAATGATATTCCATCAATAGGGTACCAGCTCATGATCTCTCGCCAATTCAAAGCATGGACACCTATGTAAGGAACAAGTCGATTGGGATGATATGGGTCACTGTTGATCCTCCATCTGATCAATCAACCAGATCTATCTAAGGAAACCTGCCCCTCTCACTATAATAGGAAAAGGCGGGCAAGATGTCCTACAAGCCCTATCTGTGTACTTCTGGAGAGGGCTCTGTCGTCGAAATACTACAGCTCTACCAGTTGTCCCTGCACCGATCTGCACCGCATCAATTGGTAGGCCCAAAGATGGATGCACCACCATCTCCAACAACTCCTCCCTCTAATCGGGAACTCCGCGCTCCTGATGTCCACTAGCCTCTTGCAAAACTACCCTGTCAGCCTCCAACACCTCCTGAGGACAAGTGCCTGTAAATACTGCCACCCTACAAGTTGTATGTACAACTGGTTGCCCCTCACCCCAAGGGTGTGTTAGTTTTTTGTAGTATCAAAAGTGTTATAGCCTTGAAAATTGGTGGAGAGGCTAAGGCACATGAGTTCTAAAGAACCCAGAAGCCACTTGGTGAAATTCCACCCAGATTGTATTTTATTAAAATAATTAATATTTTTAATGGGGTTCCTAAGTGTAAACTTAGGGAAATCAAAATATTAATGGGTATTAATCAAAATATGGGTGAGAATGATCTAAAAGGCAGATCAGTGTTTCGGGGGAGCACCCCACCCCCTCTATCCCACTCCCAATCCGCGCTCTGGACGGGAGCGACTCAGGAGCGGGTCGGGAGCGCGCTCCCTAAAAAAAAATTCACTCCCTGCCTTTTCTGGAGCGTTTAGCCTTTTTTGCAAACAAAAAAAAAATTGCAATAATGTTCGAAATGCAATTTTTTTTCAAAGAAACAAAAAAGTTTTGAGTGGAGCAGCTTACTGATCAAGCCTATGCTATTCATGGTAATGTTAAATTCTTAAAGTAAAAGTGACATTCTCCTTAATCTTCCATTCTCCTTATTTTTCATTTTCATCCTTTTACTTAAATTTTTAACATTACCATGAAATGCTCAGGGTGTTTGAGACTCGCTCCAACCTCATTGGATTTCATATGGAGAAAGTAGAATTTTAGATTTCATTCAAAATCCAGCAAACTTATCAGTTTTCCAGGATTTCGAGATTGGGGGGAATTGCAATGTTTCCATTGAATTTTGTCATGTATTAAGGTATGGAACTTGTATTTAATCAAGAGCACCAATCCCTCTATGTACCTTGATGTTAGTGACATTGGTTGTCGAACTCCTCTATCATGACTCTCCTAAAAATGTATGCATCACTCAAAAAAAATCTTGACTTGACATGCTATGCTTTTTCTATCTTATGTTAATGCTTAGAGGTGATATTAATGACAAGATTCCTATACAGATACAAAGGTAATGACAAAGATACCTCTGGATATTAAATGCTTAGAGGGTGATATTAATGACAAAGATCCTGATTTCCAACAAGAAAAAAATTAACATTTCTCGTGGTGGCAAGAGGCCCAACCATAAGAAAATAATAATAGAATTTACTTGTCTTTTCCTATTTTCTAGTAGTTTTTATAACTATTGTCTCTTTCTTATTTATTATGATATTCTTTTAAACAATATATGACAATTTAAGTTTGAAGTTGGCAATTATAACTCATTAGTAATGAATTATGAATATGATGCTTCATGAAAGTTGAAAGTTGTTTCATTTCATTTTATAACATTTCATTTCATGTTAGATATTATTTGTTGCAATGGTTACACTTAGCTTACAAGTACAACTTTGTTGATCAAAGATGATAAATGTTATATATTGAATTTTGAAAGCATGAAATTTTAAGATTGATGAATCATGAGACTCATTATGTTGTATGTTACTATGTTACTAACTTGTGGACGTGGTTGATGAAGATTTAACTTCTAGATGATTGTTGTTATATGGTTCAATCTATGTTTTTTTATGTTTTATATTCTAATTCATCATTCTACATGTTTTTGTTGACATATATGTATCAAAATATAAAAAAATATAAAATATATGTATAAAAAATGCTCCAAGATTCAGTCCCAAACCGGGACTTTCTGAAAATGTCGCTCCCGCACCCGTTTTCGCTCCCGCTCCCTACTTTCATTCCCACTCTCCCAACTAACACTGAGGCGGATCAAGTCACGTTTTAATCTTAGCCATTGATTAGAGACTTAATCTTCGTCGTTAAAGACTCAACAAGAAAAGTATAAAATGGAGGCTTAGGGTTTATTTGGAAACACACACACAGAGATTGAGGAAATCGATTTTCTGAGGTGAGAAGTTCTCCAAAGGAAAATCGATTGGGGCAAAGAGAATCCAGGGACTTTCCAGAAAATACAAAACAGAGAGGCAAAGAGAGCTTGCAAAGAGGCAATGCAGTAGTCGAGAGAGTTGATGCAGAAAAGTTGTTTGTCACGCAAAATCCAGAACTATCTGAACAACCGAAACTACCAGGAACTGTCAGAACTGTCAGGAACTGTTGGAACAGTCGGGAGAGTTGACGTAGAGGCAGCGTGGTAGTCGAGAGAGCTGAAGCAAAAAAGCTTCCTATCACAAAGAATCCAAAACTGCAAGAATAGTCGGAACAGCTGGAACTGTTGGGAACTGTCGGAACCGATGTGAACTGTCGAAACAGCTGGATGAGCTAAGGTAGAGGGCAGAGAAGGTGACACAAGGTTAGCGCAGAAATGGCTGGGGTTAGCCAGTCTTGTGCCGGATTAGCCAAGATTTTGTGAGGTGAAGTGAGGTAAAACTCACTCAGATTTTCCGCCAATATTTTCTCTGTAAAGGATTGCTAAATGAGCATCCTAGATTTGTATCCAGATATTTCTCCTGCATAATAATAAACCCTCCTAATTGTTGCATCGGTTTTCCTGCATTGGGTTTTTACGACTATTGTGTCCAAAAATAAGTGTGTCCTATGTATCTTGTTCTTTGCTTTATTTTTTGTTTCGTGAAATCAAATATTTAATTAGCATAGGCTGTAAAAGTAATTTGCTTCAGTGTTCAGAAGAATAACTTGATGAATGTAATTTAAAAATCAAGTACGTGAAGTAGATTCAGATTTGCTACAATAGGGGTTCCTTTAAAGTGTAGGAATTTTCACAGGGTGGCTACTCATCCTCCATCATCATGGGCTCAATATGAACCTTCAACTAGATCTCCCGAGAAGGCTCATCATGTATACTATGCACATCATCCTCCTCAGCTGACTTATGCTCCACCATATGTTGCTCATGCTAAATCACCACTGGTGACTCATCATCTTGAATGTCCCCCACAGGGTCCACTGGCTGCTCATCATATGAATTTGGCCTGCCGTCAACAACTCTACATAACTCATGCTCCTCGGAGGCATCCTCATATGAACCCATGGACTTGTCCAAAGAAGAATCCTCACCCTTAAGGTCAGAAGGAATCTCCACCTGCTCTACCTCTGTCATCCCCTCAGTGTCACTCAAGCATGAGTGGTCAGGTCCCCTGCAGATGAAGCAAACTCCCTCCCTCCTCAACTCATTCCTATTGCATGATCCCCCAAAACTGAGTAGCTCCTCCCTGGTCAATTGTCTCCTAAACAACCCAATGTTCTGCTCAACCAACCTTTCGACTAGCTCATAAGTAGCAGGTGAGACCAACTGCTCTCTCCTCCAAACAGACAACAATCGAGACTGCAACTAGACTGCAACTCCCGACAAATGGCATCACAGCCTCTCATACATGATGACAAGATGGACTGCATGTGTGTTATGACTGTGTTAGAATGATGTTTCCTAATGTTGAAGAAGCATTGGAATATTTGTAGGATCCAACCATCACACTCTAGATCAAACATGATTTCATAAGTACTAGTCATGACTCATAGCCATAACTTCTAATATCTCAAGCTTCTTCCCAAAAGTAGAGCCTACATTGTTGTCCAAGCCCTGGAAAGTGTTTACTATCAGTATGAAAACTCTTCTCATAACATCATCATTGTAAGGAGCTATAGGGGTGGTTAGTCTCATGATGTTATTGAGACAAGATGCAATTGGAACTCTAACCCCTTCACAAGGATCCTCCAAGAACTTGGGTTATATGAAAACAACATAGCAGGTTTTAGCGCTCAAATTAGTTTTCTTCATAAATGAGTGCATCCAATTCATCCAGTTTGAAAAGGACTTCCCATTTTACCATCATGTGTTTCAAATTTGTTCCAAGTGCAAGGATTTTGTACCCCAACGCATGCTATTTTTGTGGCTTCTCTTGCTGTAGAAAAGTGAGTATCTCCTTGGAAAGGGATTTGTTGTTTTGTTTGGGTGCATGGTGTTCCAAGGAACCAACTTCTGCATTGCTCAAAATTTTCAATTTATTTAGGAGTTTGGTGAGTTCCTTCATGGTTTAGCCCAATGAAGTTAAGTACATCAGCTGTTATGATTGACAGACTATTAAAACACCTCACTGACAATACAAAACACTCAACATTATACAATAATATGGTCAGCAATACAAACAACCTTGCCCTTGTTATGATAACACACATATGGTCTCAGCAGTTAATGATACGCTCTCAACTCTTAACAACAACTATTCATCAAGAATTCACAACCATCCAATAAGCTCAATAATGCCCAAACTGTAACAGTATTCAACTCTATCTCTGCAATGCATTAATTCATCAATCCTTCACTTAACATACCCATCTATAGGGCAAACATCTGTGACTCAACTTCAGCGCCAATTATGTCAATACAAGGATATATGGACCCACAAAGACATGATTTTATAGATTCTGGTTTATTGTGGTATTTTGACAGGCAGTGGGTTCACAAAGTGTTGTATGTGCTCTTTCTGGTGTTTGCATAGTGTAGCAAACACAATAATAAATAAACCCTTGGAAAACACTTCAAAGATTTCATTTATACCGTACTCAAAACTTATACAGTCACTGTGCGTAAATAATCAATACATCTTTAGATTTGAGACTAGTATGAGAGCTGAAAAGAAAGTATAGAGAACTTGATTTGGAAACTCAAGAGTTGTCCAACAGCCACAAAATTCTGAGAATACAAAATCAGCCTTTAATGCAGTAAATGCCTCCAACAAAGAATGACAACTTCAGCAGCTAACAAAACTCGAGTAAGTGTGTCCAACTTCTCCCCAACAATTCACACGGACCCAAATATCAACAATTCTTTGATTCCTTAGAAAAAGTGGCCACTAGTTCGGCAAGAGGAAGGACTTTTTGACCTCTGTTCTAGTGTAGCTTGACTCTTAAAGGATGGACAAAACAACCTCAGCAATCCGCAATAAGTCTAGTCACCAACTCGACTTCAACAAAGTGGAACTCAGCTCCCAAAGTGATGGTAAATGGATGAAAGTCGATGATAATAGGTATATGTGTAGATTATCAGTGCACCAAAATGACACACAAACGCTTGTTTATGAAATACGTTGCCCAGGAAACATATGCACAGGATTCATACTTGAAACGACCCTTGTATCTACAGCAAACCCACAGATTAGTTGTCTCACAGATAACACGCTGTCCGGAAAATGAGTCTACAACAGCGTTAACATTGACAAGCACAAGAACGAACCCATCTTTCTCTCAACTCGTGATCAGCACCGGAATGTGTTGGAATTTCTAAGTCTAACCCGCTAGAAACCCTTCATGTACTACCTGATTTATTCCTACCTACTTGTTCTGTCAATTAACAAGTTATTTACCATGTAAATATTGGCAATAAATACAAGTACATGCTCAACACATTACATATCATCAACTGAAGGAAACAGAAACAAGCACAGAAGTGACACCGTTGTTTTTGGACTAATGCCCCAGAAAAACCCAATGTGGGAAAACCGATGCAACTATCTGAGGGTTTGATTTATTAAGCAGTTTCAGAATACAATCTAGGTGCCAAATCCAGCTCAACCAACAGAGAAAAATCTCGGCAATAGTACCTCTACTCAAAAGCAGATATTCTGGCTGAAACCCCGGATAAGCACTCAGGCAGCTCCATAGCTCCAATCTGCCCCACGAAACCCTAGCGTCAGCCTCTAGGGACTATGTCACCCTCTCTCTGGCCCAACATCACTCTGGCTTGGCCTGCGTCAACCTCTGGAGGCACTATGTTAGTCCTCTGGCCCTTTGCGTCACCCACATTGGCCCTCTAAGGCACTGCGCAGCTCTTGGTTGCCTCTGCGTAAGCCCTGGCTAGCTCTGCGTGAACCCTTGGCTACTTCTGTCCCTCTCTCCAGCCACTGTGTTGATCCTCCCAGTGCTATCTTAGTCTTTTTTTTTCTGTATTCACTGCCCCTCAGTTGTAACTCTGATCACTCTCTCAACTTTCTCAGCTAACCCAGCGCTAGAAAGTCAAAATCTTGATCTCTTGGTGTGTTCTCCAAGTGACCCTCAAGCCTCATTATATACTTTTATCGTTGACAAATCAACGACCGAGATTAAGTCCTTAATCAATGGCTAAGATTAGATCTGGCTTGATCCATGACTTTTGGACCATTCTAACACTTTTTTATTCTAATTCACATTAATATTTTATTTGCCCTAAGTTTAGACTTAGGGACTCCATTAAAATATTAATTATTTAATTGGGTATTGGAGATCTCATGTGCCTTAGCCTCTACACCAATTTTCGTGGCTAGAGCACATCCAATGTGACCCCAAATAAACACTCCCTCTTAGCGAGGACTGTACTCTAGCAATACTCACTGAGTATCACCCTGATCATCCAGCATCGGTCCCTGTGCGATGCTAGGCTTGCTGCCCATCATCTCCACTGCAACCCCTCTCCTCATGTTGCATCGTGCTGCCCATAGCACTACTGCTGCTAAATGTTGCACTGCAACTCAGTTACTGAGAAGTAAGTAACTGATCTCCCAACTCTGACATCTCCGTCAAGCTAGAAACACTCCTGATGTTGAAGCTCCCTCTGTCACTGACAAGTGCTCCCTCTCTGAACTCTACGTTGTTGCAACAACTCCATGCATCTGTTGCACGCCTCTCTGTGCCATCTTGCACTACTGCAACACTCCGGTACTTCTCACACCGCTACCTCAAGTTGTCCTGGGAATCCTGCACTAGAGCTCCCTCTGTCACTCCATCCACATCCGTCTCTAGTGACACCCGCCAGTACTGCTACTCCTCTTCGGAGCTCCCGTAGCAAGGTATAATCCAAGAGGTTGGGTACCTCGAGGATCCTGCCCCTCATCGCCTGTAGTTCGTCTGGCTACAGTTCAATGTCTCCCCACTTTTGCTCAAGTGGTGTGTGTGCACTCATGGCACAGTCATCATTTGTCTCCACTTCCTTCTCCGCCCTTGCTGGCACAGCCTTGGTCTCGGAGGCCTCTCCCTTGTTCTCCTTCCTTGGACACTAGGTCGCATAATGCCCCAGCTCCCCATAGTGGAAGCATTTGACCTTGGAGAGGTCCTTCTTTCATTTCTCCTGCTTTCCCTCAGATGCTACGGCAACATCCACCTCCTCCTCCTTCTTGATTCAGATCCCCTTGTCGTTGTTTCCTGCCTTGCTCAGCCTTCTGATCTCTTCTTGGCAAAGAGTAGCCCACATTTCCTCCCAATATGCTCTGGACAAGCACTTCCCAATCTTCTGAGACTGCGTTCAGGGTTGTTCTCACCATCAATTCTTGATCCAGCGTGGCCCCTATGGAAGTGAGTTGATCCCGGATCTCCTTCAATCGACTGAGCAAGGGGTCGATATGTTCTCCCTTCTGCATCTGGCCTGATCGCAAC